>JAGKTI010005918.1:11741-42806 GCA_018397915.1 Birgus latro
AGTGAGGTGGAGGGGGCGAGAGGGAGGGGGAGGCCGAGGATGAGATGGAGGGATGGAGTGGAGAGGTATGAGAGAGGGGGTGTGAGTTGGGAGCATGGTAGTGAAATGGCAGGGGACAGAGTGACATGGAGGCGATTTGTTTGTGGCCACCCCGTTCGGGATTGAGGCGTCTGGCAATAGATAGATAGTTATGTGGGTCATTTTTCCATACTACAGAATTCGGACTTACCCACAGAAACAAACATGATTGCCTAGGTCACCTTTCATTTTACTATAGAACTGTGACCCAGCCTTTGAAACCTGTATAGTTCTCTTAGTCTCTTTTCCATAGTAAAGAATTCTGACCCACCCATAGAACTGATGTACTTGCCTAGGTCAATTTCACACGTATCAGAATTCTGACTGACCAACAGAAATTGATATACAGGTAGTTGTCTATGTTTTATTTATTTATTTATTTACTTTTTTCCCCACACTGGAGAAATATGACCCCCCCATATAAATAGGTATAGCTGCATAGGTCACTGTTCCATACTATAGAATTCTGACCCACCCAATGAATCTGATACAGCTCCCTATGTACTTTTCCATCCTACAGAATTCTAACCCACTCAAAAACCAGTATAGCTGATTGTGTCACTTTTCCATACTATGAAATGTTGATTCACCCATCAAAACTGATATAGCTGCCTAGGTCATTTTTCATTTCTATAAAATTCTGACACTCCAAGAGAAAATGTAGTTGCTTAGGAATATTTTCCATATGACAGAATTCAGACAAACCCATAGAAACTAATAAACTGATATATGGTAGTTGCCTAGGTAACATTTTCACATGACAGAATTCTGACCCACCCCATAGAAGCTGGTATTTGCCTAGGTTACATTTTCATATGACAAAATTCTGATCCACTGTCAGAGAGTGGTACAGATGTTCAGGTCACTTTCCATACTACAGAGTCGAGATACAGTTTGAGTTCACGGCATTCAAAGGGACCACTGATGTCATATTCATTGTCCAACAGCTTCAGGAAAATTATTTAGGAAAGCAAAAGGAGCTGTACTTTGTTTTTACTGATTTTGAAATGGCTTTTGACAGGGTCCCTAGGGAAGTAGTGAAGTGGACAATGAAACAGCTTGGGGACTGAGGAATGGCTTGTTAAAGTGGTTATGGCTATGTACTGTATGTGGAAGCTTGCACTCAGGTGAGAGTGAATAGAGAAATGATGGATGAGTTTTCTGTGAATGTTGGTGTGCATCAAGGGTCAGCTTGTCTTGAGCCCCTTACTGTCTGTCATGGTGGTGGAAGCTCTCTCACATGACTTCAGAAATAGACTTTCATGGGAGATGATGTACTTGGCGTTGATAGTAGAGAATGATACGAAGGCAGACGAAAGATTCAGTAAATGGACAGATGTATGGGGCACAAGGGTTTGAGGATAAATGCATATAAAACAAAAGTGATGATATCTAGGGCTGGGGGTGGTACTATTAAAGCAGAGGATGTGTGGCCATGTGCAGTTTGGCTCAAGGGAAAGGGAAGTAATTCCATCTTGTGCAATATATGTGATATTTGGGTGCATATGAGATGTAGTGGTATTAGAGACAGGATGCAAAATAACGTTGATTTCGTGTACGCGGTGTGTCGGGGAACACATATAGAGACTTTCCAAATGACTGTGAAATGACTGATCTTACTGGGGTCTCTTGATGGAATGGAGTGTTGTTATTTGGGGGATATGATATGTGCTGGAGGTGAGGCTTAAGCTAGCTCTGTGGCTAGGATAAGGAGTGGTTGGAGGAAGTTCAGGGAGCAGTTGCTTCTCCTACTATTGAGAAGGCTCTCCTTCCATGATAAGGGATCTTTGTATATGGCGTATGTTAGGAGTATAATGGTGTATGGTAGTGAGACCTGGTAAGTACAGGAAGTGGATATTCATAAGCTGAAATGTACAGAAATGACAATGATGTTGTGTAGTGCATCACTATATGTGAGACCTGGGGGAGGGGGGGCTTGGATTGCACCTGAAGAGTTGAGAGGAAGTATGGGATTTGAATGTATTGGTGCTGTGATGAGAAGGGGTAGATTGAGATGATTTGGGCATATAGAGTAGATGGTGATGATAACTGGAAGTGGAAGGTGACAAACATGAATGTTGGGGGTAGGGTTGCAAGAAACAGACCAAAATAGACCTGAGACAAGGTCATAGAGTGTGAACTCTGGGATAAGGGACTGAATAGGAAGGCTGCCAGAGATTGGGCAGTGTGAAGAGGCACCATTAGGAGACCAAGGCTGATGCATGCAAGCATGTTGGAGCCTTTATAAACGATATGATCCCACCACACAACAATGGTGGTGATGCACAATCTTTCCTCATGTCTCTCTTACTCTCCACCCACCCTGTTGCCATAAGCTCCAGACTAAACCCTGTCCTAGTGTTCTCATACATACTCATAACTAATGACATTGAGCTTCCTACTCATCCCTGTTCTCTCTAGGACCCTGCTTAGCTTGAACCTATTCACCCTGTCATATGCTTGGCCATTTCCTCCATTGCTTCTCTCACAGCAAACATGTTATCCTCTTCTCTTCCATTCATTCCAAAACCATTTTGCTCATCACCCAACACTCTGTCCCTCTCCAGAATCTCTCTCAACTTCTCATTCAAGAATCTGCAAAATACCTTGGATATGGTATCTGTCAGTGCTACTGGCCTGTAGTTTTCATGTTCTCTCTTGCTCTCATGTCCTTCCTTGTGCAACAGTGTTACTAGGGTTTTATTCCTTTCACTAAGCACTCTTTCCTCAGCCTGAATTCTCTAGAACAGCACATACAACCCCTTTGTCACACCCTCACTCCCCTCTGTAAACACAGTAACTCATAAAGAATTCCGTCCATATCTGCCAATTTACCAAGCTTCAACTTCTTCACCCAGTAATTTCTCCTCTACTTATTTCCCCATCCATAACCTCAACTCAAATGCTACCTTGTTCCTGTCTTTTATTTCAGTCATACCCCCAAAATCCTCCAAGGACTTATTGCATGCAGGTTTCACCACATTCCCTCTTCCTACGGGTTCATCCATTCATGTGTTCTTTCCTGTCCTCTCTCCTTTAAAACTCAGAAATCTTTACCCCCTTTCTGTCCTTTAGCACACAGTTCCTCCACTTTTTTTTTTTTTGGCTGCTCCAGCTTTGGCTTTC
This sequence comes from Birgus latro, assembly GCA_018397915.1. Lineage (NCBI taxonomy): Eukaryota > Metazoa > Arthropoda > Malacostraca > Decapoda > Coenobitidae > Birgus > Birgus latro. Next base: position 14,946 of record JAGKTI010005918.1, read on the forward strand.
CTGATCAGTCTCTTTACATCCTTTGACTTGTTCTTGCACTCCTCCAATGCTGCTGCTTTTGTGGCCCTTTTTTCCACACTATTGTCTTAATTCGTAAACTTCTACACTTCCTATCTCATCCTTGCCTTTGTTTTCTTGCACTCAATGTCCTAATTTCACCAACTCTTCCATGTTCTCTTTGTCTTACCACTCTTCACCTTACCTATCCTTCTTTCAGCCACTTGTGTTTGCATCTCAGTCAATATATCACTCAATTTATCTATGCCTCCATCCACCCTCTACCTCACTCTCACAAAGTCTTCCTTGTGGGATTAACAGCTAAGCTGACTGATATACCACTACAGTAAGACCTCACTATAACGGAATAATTGGGGCCCAAGCCAGTCCGAAAAATGTGAAATTCCGATAAAAGCGACATCCGGACTTACCCCTGCTACTCCAGACTTTTTCCGATATATCAGACATTAGTCCGGATTGCATCAGAGGTTTTCACCAAAATTGCAGTATTGTACTGTGTTATACCTTCACTACATTAATCAAATGGCATAATAATACTGTACTGTGCACTGGAAAACATGTCTTTTACTTGTCTTATTGTGGTGAACATAGCTGAAGTGGTCATGCAGTCCGGACTGCTTTCTGGCTTTATCGGACTTTTTCCGATATATAGGAGTTTAGTCCGGTAGCTCCTCGAGTCCGATAAAAGCGAGTTCCGGTCTACTGAAGTCCGTTATATCGAGGTTTTACTGTATATGATGCACAGTGCAGAAGTAAAGCGAATGAGAAGAATGGGGAAGTAGAGACAAAAATGGAAGAATGTTACTAGATTATCTGAATCACTGAAAACTGAGTATTCAGGAGTGAATGTCAAGTAAAATAAGTAATGACAGTGAAGATGTATAGACTACTAATGTTACATCATTCATTAATCAAAATGATTTTTTTTTCTTTTTTTTTTATGCAAGGAAGAACGAACCAAAGGCCATGGGGCCGCAAACTGTTCCTTCCAAGAAAAAAAACAAAAACAAAACAAAAGAGAGCAAAATACAAGATCCGTTCATTTCGAGATGCCTGGACACACTGCGTTTGAAAGTGGAGATCATAGGAAGTAGGAAATACAGACAGAGGAAGACAGTTCCAGAGTTGACCATGAAGGACTGGGAGTAACAGTTAACTCTTGCATTAGAGAGTTGGATGAGAAGTTGTTGCTAGACATGCCCATCGTAGAGGTGGAGAAATGCAAGAAGACAGTTCTGAGGAACAGTGGGCATTAAAGTAGCGATAGAAAAGAGATAAAGATGCAACAGTGAGGTGAAGAGACGGAGGTTGAAGGAAGCCAGTAAGAGGAGGAGTTAATAAGATGAAAAGCCTTTGACTCCACCCTACTGAGAAGAGCTGTACGTGGGGAGCCTCCCCACACATGAGAGTTGTACTCTAAACAGGGGCGAATAAAACCTGTGTGTAAAGTCAACAACTGTGCAGGGGTAAAGAAGGTTTGGAGTCAGTTTAGCACACCTAATCTCTTGGAAGCAGATTTCACAAGAGATGTAATGTGTTCTTTCCAAGATAAATTCCAAGTGAATGAAATCCCATGCATGTTCAAGGATGATGCAGGAATGAGCTGGACATTATTAACCCCTTAACTGCAGGTCATCACTTCCGTGACGGTCGGGCGCAATGGATCATACTGTGGGGAATCACTTTTGTGATTTTGTGTTGTTTTTAATTCGCTCGGGCTTTCAGGTGGTGACTTGTATCATCTATCAGCACTGCAAATGTCCAACAACAGTCAGAGCTGCTAATGTCATCAGTACTCCCATCCACTGTTGACAATTTAGCCATTTTCCCCCATTCTAGACTCCCCTCCCTACCTCCCCTCCGTTACCCTCTCGTGTCGTCTGCTCAGCCGCTCTGTGCTACGTAAATCTTCCACGGATTTTTCCACTGATTTCATCCATTGAAATGAGACCTATGCCCTATTCTTATACAAAATAATATATATATATATATATATAAATATAAGGCAACTGATAGTGCCATACACCTGGAATTGGCTAATTATCACTTGGCTACATCCAATCTGCACTCGTTCGCAATTTCCTCTGCTTATTTCCCCATGAAATATGCCATATGAGCTATTCTCGTAATATAAATGTATATAAGAAAGGAAGTGAGAAGCCCGAGTGATATTTATATTCACCTGGAACTACCTAATTTATTAAGTATTGTCTAGATTTCCTACGACTTATTTATTAGCATATTTTCAACTCTTGGCTACCGAGATACGTACATCTCACTTCACTGCCGTCCTTCAAGCTGGAGGCACGTCGCAGTCGCGCCCCTCCATTTCTGCCGCTTTTGCACCCATTATAAAAGGCCCTGTGACCTACACCCCTACTAAACTTCGTGTTAGAAGTGGTAAATGACTGTAGATATATATAAGTGTAATAAAGTACTAGAAATAATAAAGTGTGAGTGTGAATATGAATAAGAAATGACAATACGGGCGGCAAATTAGCGCGAGTGGGAGGCTCGTACACGCTCGTATTTTACATTGCTTTCACAGTGTTTTTTTTTTGGAGTATGAATTCCACACTACTTGGAAATCATTGAATAGTGTTTCTAGTGTTAACATCTGGCAGTGGTATTCATATTACGGGAAATCGGGAAGAGTAAAGTGGAGATTAAGTTACCCAACTTGAGAAGTCTCCACAAGTCCTACGGTAGTTGACGATGCTAAAAAAAAACATCCCAGCTGAAGGTATGTGCCATATGCATATATAATTATAATATTCTAGGACTATTAGCTGATTTTTGACAAATATTGTTAAAAAGTCAGTCGGAGCGCGGATTTGCCGTGCGGGATGGGCATGTCACGCTTTCGACAACCCCGCGGTTTAAGGGTTAAACATTAGTGGGTACTCCTGTGGTAGACTATGTCGGGTTGATGGTGTAAAAACTGAGTCTTTGATGCATTACAAACAACAAGATTATTTTTACCCTAGTCAGAGATACGAGCTAAGTCAGCCATTAGGTGTGCCATAGCCTCATCCCTTGTTTGTTGAAGCAACTGCTGTGATGGACGTTGCGGGAACCGAATGGAAAGATGAAGGGTGGAATCATCAGCATATGAGTGGACAGGGTTAGGTGTACAGCTCAGAAGGTCATTGACGAATAAAAGGAAGAGAGTTGGTGACAGGACAGAGCCCTGAGGAACACCACTGTTGATAGCTCTGGGAGAAGAACGATGGCCATCTACAACAGTGGCTATAGAACGACCAGAAAGGAAGCTAGAGATGAAGGCACAGATAGAAGGATAGAAAGGGCAGTTTGGAAATTAAAGATTTATGCCAGACTCAATCGAAAGCCTTTGAGATGTCAAGTGCAATGGCAAAGCTTTCGTCAAAGTCCCGAAAGGAGGATGACCAGGAGTCTGAAAAGTAGGTGAGAAGATCACCAGTGGAGCATCCCTGATGGAACCCATACTGATGATCAGAAAGGTTATGATAGGAAAGATGCTTTAAAATTTTTTTGTTAAGAATAGACTCGAATACTTTTGAGGTAGACTGCGAGATAATGCTGATTTCATGTGTGCAGCGTGTCGGGGAGAGCAGGTGGAGATTGTTAGGTGTGAGAGGGTTGAACTTGCTGGTGAGTCTCTTGAGTGTGTGGAGGAGTTTTGTTATTTGGGAGACATGTTATGTGCCTAAGGTGGGGCTGGAGTTAGCTCAGATGCTAGGGTGAAAAGTGGTTGGAAGAAGTTCAGGGAGCTGTTGCCTCTCCTGACATTGAGAGGACTCTCCTTACGTGCTAAGGGGTCTTTGTAAGCAGCATGTGTTAGGAGTGTGATGCTGTATGGTAGTAAGACTTGTGCAGTAAAGGAAGAGGATATTCGCAGGTTTAAACGTGCAGAAATGACAATGATTAGGTGGATGTGCAGTGTGTCCCTGCATGCAAGGACTGGGGGGGCTGGGTTTACGATGGAAGAGTTGAGAGGCAGGATGGGACTGGAGTGTATTGGTGTTGTGATGAGGACAGGTAGGCTGAGGTGGTCTGGACATGTGGAGAGGATGGGGGATGATAATTGGGTACAGAGGGTGAGAAGTGTTAATATTGGGGGAGGGGTTGGGAGGGGTAGACGAGAAAGACATGGGACGAGGTCATTGAGTGTGACTTAAGGGTTAAGGGACTGAACAGGGAGGCTGCCAAAGATCAAGCAGCATGGAAAGCCACCATTAGGTGACCAAGGCCGACGGATGCAAGCATACTGGAGCCTTAAAAAATGAAACGAAAACGAAACGAACACAGGATGTTAAAGCAACTGGACGATAGTTAGAGGGTTGGGAATGGTCACCCTTCTTTGGAACTGGCTGAATGAGAGCAAACTTCCAGCAAGAAGGAAAGGTACAAGTTGACAGACAAAGGTGAAAGAGTTTACCTAGGCAGGGTGTACGCACAGAAGCATAGTTCTTGAGAACAACAGGAGGGACTCCATCAGGCCAATATGCCTTGTTAGTATTAAGGCCAGTGATGGCGGAAAATACATCAGCTGAAGAAATTTTAATGTCAGTCATGAGGAAGTCAGAGGGGGGAAGTGATGGAGGAACAGCACCGAAATCGGCTAAGGTGGAATTGGAGGAGAAAGTCTGAGCGAAGAGATCTGGTTTATCAGTAGAAGAAATAGCTACAGAGCCATCAGAGTAGAAAAGAGGAGGGAAGGATGATGAGGTAAAGTCGTTAGAAAGGATTTTGGCAAGGTGCCAGAAGGAGTGGGAAGAATTCGAGTTGGAGAGCTGAGAACATTTAGCAAGGATGAAATTATTTTTAGCAGAGGGAAGAACAGACTTAGTACGATTCCGGGCAGAAACATAAGAAAGATGTGATTCAAGGGTGGGTTGGCTCTGGTACCTTTTATAGGCTCTCTCCTTGTTGCAGACAGCATTAGAACAAGCATGATTAAACCAAGGCTTTCTTGCATTAGACAAAGGATCTGAGAAAGGAATGTATGCTTCCATGCCCGAGAAAGTAACCTCTGTAATGCGTAAGGCACATGCAGATGGATCCCGGCCATCGATGCAATAATCATTCCAGGGAAAATCAAAGAAGTACAATACTGCCTGAGGGCCTCCCAGTCTGCAGCTCAAGTGCCACAGACGACGTTTCTTTGGAGGGTCCACAAGCTGCACTGGAGCAATAGGACAGGTTAAGGTAATAAGGTTATGATCGGAGGAGCCCAATGGAGAGAAAAGATTAACAGTGCAAGCAGAAGGATTAGTTGTAAGGAAGAGGTCAAGTATGTTGGAGCTTTCTCCAAGGCAGTCAGGGATATGGGTAGGGAGCTGTACAAGCTGCTCTAGGTCATTAAGGATAGAAAAGGTGTAGGCTTGTTCACCAGGTGGATCAGTGAAAGGAGAGGAGAGCCAAAGGTGGTGGTGAACAATGAAATCTCCTAAAATGGAGATTCCCAAGAAAGGAGAATTGGATAGAATGTGTTCCATCGTAGAAGTAAGATAGGCGAAGAATTTTTGACAGTAAAATTATGCGATAAGTAAACAGTGCAGATAGCAGATATATTAAGTCAGAGAATGACAGGAAAGCCAAAGCCAGACAGTAGAAAATTCAGAGGAATCAAGTTCAGAAACACGAGAGCAAGATAGATCGTAGCATACATATACACAGCCACCTTTGGCTTTGAAATGAGTATAGAGAAAGTACGAGGATACAGAAAAGGGTTTGCTGTCAGTTGCCTCAGACAGCTGAGTCTCTGTTAGGAAAAGAAGGTGAGGTTTAGAGGAGGAGAGGTGGTGCTCCACAGAAAGAAAGTCAGAAGGCCACGAATGTTGCAGAAATGAAGAAGAAGTGAGTCAGACAGTGTTTCCAGGCATCTCTTCGAGTCATCACCGGGAGAGAGGCAGATGGGGGCATTTATGGTTCCCCCCCCCGGGGACTCCGAGGCCTGATTTACTGACGTCATTTTTGTTTTTTAATTTTGAAAAGGAAGTGTAGTGTGTACTGTGCATGTAGTCTGGTGTTGACAGTTAGAGAAACTTGTATTGGAGAGCATGCTGGCCTACTCTCCATGTAACTGAAACACTGAAAAAGTTCAGCAAAGAGGGATGGTCAGGAACTAGTCCTGAGGGCAGATTCCGTGTTTGTGAGGAGAGAGAGAGAGAGAGAGAGAGAGAGAGAGAGAGAGTGAGAGAGAGAGAGAGACAGAGAGTTTTTTTTTTTAAATCTTGAAAGCAACATATAAAACATACAGTAGGTTTAATATCACTAGGGATACATTAGATTTATAATTTCTTTAGTATCTGCTACTGGAGTTGATTCTTTTAATATTGGGAATTTTCTCTCTTCAATCAAAATCATCTGGACCTAGCCAGAATGTATTATTATAGACATCCTATCATCTCCTAAATCCTTTCTCAACCTCACTGTCTTTCCCCTTCCCTGCTGCTTCACAACAGACATATCTGTGTGTACAGATTCACAGAGGGAGATGATCAGTTGCTCAAAACATTTCCGAGTATGGACACACGAACACACACACACACACACACACTATTGTCACATTAGCTATATTTCACCATCATGTGTGCCACCTGGAACCATGGCTAACTGTACGTGACATCCCGAGATGCTTTCTTGAGCCACAGTTTCGTTCTTATCCCTTATCCCTGGCTGGAGGAAAGTCATAGCCTGAGATTCACATCAAACAAATACCTATGGGGTTGGTGTGAGGATGGTAATTTGATGTTTTGCTAGACTACACAAATACTGAAGTAGTGTCATCATGAACTGCCACTTATACAGACTAGTAAAGCTCCAAACTACCAAGGTCTTCATTTGATGATGAGCTAAGGTTACAAGTCCCCTCCAGCCAGAGGTAGGGACGATGAATGAGCAGACATCACAACTCACAAAAAAACTTGCCAGCCTATAAGCATCAGTGAGCTGCACATATCTTCCCATCTTACTCTTGTTTCCTTCTCCAGATGAACCCACTGTGTGCAGAGAGCTACCTGTTGGCATGGAATGGTGGAAGTGAGAATGGCAGTACTGAAACATCCACACCCGACCACCCACCAGAGGTCATGGTAAGGAACTATATTGCACTCAACTCTTGTAACTGATTCATCCTCTCAGTACGCTTCAGAATTTACCTCTCTACTACTGGCTATCATTTTGTGCCTCCTCCTAGTTGCTAAAATATTGTGATGTTTCTTTTTCAACAAGTATAACCAGTGTCCTTCTTTGGCTTTTAAATGTACAGTAATGAGTAAGGTAAGGTTACACTGCCATTCAAGTTCCATCTTTGAAAAATACTGTACACTAGACCCTCGATTTGGCAGACCCCTATTTCCCGGATATCGGATTTCCCGGACAAAAAAATGAAAATACTGAAACTTACATTTTCAATTTTCCCACGCACAGCAATCCCTTTTGTTTCCCAGTCAAAGTCCAGGCCCATCGCAAGGTGTCCGTGTTCACGCCAATCATTTGTTTACTGTTGTCTCGTGGTGAAAAGTGGCCTTACATCCGAGCATTATCTGAGCAGTTTATAACTCCACGATGGCACCACCAACCCCAGGGAAAGTGACCAAGTGCACACAGAAGCCTGTGCATCTCTCAGTGTCCCCAAAACTTGAGTTAATAAGGAAACTTGAGGCTGGGAAGTCTGTCGCCATGGTGTGCGAGGAGTATGGTGTAAACAAACAGACTGTATCTGACATCAAAAAGGCAAAAGAAAAGCTGGAGAGTTACGCTGTGAAGTTTTCTGTGTCTGAGGGAAAGACTGGATCAGGTAGGAAACGTGAAGAAAACTTCAAAAAGTGTTGACTTAGATGCAGCTGTGCACAAGTGGTATATTCAACAGTGGGCTTGTGGTGTCTCAGTGAGAAGCGTGGAGCTCGCTGCCAGTGTTGCAAAGCTTGAAGCACACATGGATATTGCTGATTTTAAGGCAAGTGATGGATGGCTGTGGCATTTCAGGAAACGCCACAGCGTCCATAGTGTGAAAGTGTCAGGTGAGGCTGCCAGTGCCGATGTTGACAGTGTTGAACCATTTAGATTGAAGTTAGATGATCTTATTAAGCGTGAACATTTATCACTAAGTCAAACTTACAATGTGGATGAGACTGGGGTTATGTGGCGGTCCTTGCCTAATAATACCCAGGCATGGAAGGATGAGCATAAGGTGCCAGGTAAAAAGATTAATAAAGAGCGGTTATCAGTGATGTGTGATGGTAATGCGTCGGGTACACAAAGGCTCAAACTGGCAATTGTGGGGAAGTCTGCGAAACCCAGGGCACTTAAGGACTGTATGAACAAGTTCTTGTACATTATTATAGTTCTAGCAAAGTGTGGTTCACCAGCTGAATTTGTGAAGACTGGTTCCATCATCACCTGGCGCCTGAAGTAAGGAACCACCAATTTTCGGTGCTCAAAATCCCATCTGCAAAAGTGAAGGCATTAGTCTTAATGACAATGCCCCCACCCACCCCACCCAGGATGTTTTGCAGTGCTGATGGAAAGATAAAATGCATGTTTTTACCTCCAAACACCACATCATTGATCCAACCAATGGATCAAGGCATAATCAGTTCACTGAAGCAGAGGTACCAGAGAAAATATCTTGACGAAGTGCTGGTTGTGTTGGAGACTGAGGCTGACAGGGGAGATGATACAAGAGGGAAGAGAACCCTGGAGAATATTTAATCATACAATATCCGCTCCGCCATCCACAACTTGGCTGAGGCGTGGGGCGACGTTAAGCATTCCACTCTTACCAGTGCATGGAAAAAACTCCTCAAGGACGAAGATTATGTCTGATTTTGAGGGGTTCGAGGCATCAGACTTCCATGCACTTCTCCATAGGGTTGGGGAAAATGCAGTTCCGCTAGATGACATTCATGAGTGGATAGAAGAAAATGAAGCTGCAGAGGGGCATGAAATATTGTCCGAGGAACAGATACAGTACGCGCGGAAAGTGTTGACGCCATCTTAAAAAAAGAAAACATTCTTGTGGTTAGCAAGGAGAAACAAATAAATTAACACTAACCATTGAATTTAGTATTTACTGGCATTCCCCTTCACCTTTATTATCTTCTTAAGGCGTCTGGTGAGACTGATGGCGTAGTTTTGCAGAACAGATGGACTAAAACTGCTCCATAGCTGCAGCCTCAAGTTTAGGCAAAGATGATGTGTCCATACTACGCAGCTGCCGCTTCATGTGCGCCCATAAATTCTCAATGGGATTGATATCTGGGCTGTTTCTGGGCCAATCTCGAATAAAGGGAACCTCACAGTCTGTTAGCCACTGTTTCACTGACTTTGCAACATGTGCAGGGGCAGAATCTTGCATAAATACTCTTGCCTTGGTTTTGTCAAAAGAGTCACTTAAAACATCACATAAGAGCTCCAAATAATTGTTCTGGTTCACTTTTTCATTTGCAGGTAGAATTACCAGCCTACCAACACCATAATATGTAAAGCAGCCCCAAGCCATAAGTGAGACTGGGTATTTAACAAACTTGGAAGTGTACTTAGGATCCAGGCGGTCACTGCCTGGTTTGCAGTACACTTGTGATGAAGGGGTATCAGTGACAGTAAATGTTGACTCATCACTCCAAAGCACAGTTTTCCATTGCTCCTCACTCCAGGCAAGATATTTCTTACAAAAATTTACTCTCTTTTTCTTCTGAAGTGCAGTTAGCAGTGGTTTTTTACGAGCACAAAAACTCCTGTAGCCCAGATCGTCATGCAACAGCTGCTGCAGACACATCTGCCAGCAACTGTGGGTTCTTTTCTTTTAAATCCCGTGCTGTTAGCTTTGGATCCTTGCTAACTTGCCTTGAGATCAGCTGACGGGTCCTGAAGGTTGTCTTACGAGGTCTCCCAGGCTTGGGAAGTGGAGTGGGAGGAATGGCCTCCCCACTGTCCTTGAACTGCTTCACCAGTCTCTGCACTGTCCTCAGTCTAACACCATCTGATTTGCAATAAATGGGAGTTTGTGGCCAGCTCTGTATAAAGTAATCACTTCCACACATTTGTCCTTGCTTGTGGTTACTTTATGCATGATGAGAATGTGGTAGATAACCAAATAACTGTGTTATTTGAGTCAAAACATGCCCTCGTGGTGCATCACACACAGAGACAATCCTCCTCCTGTGGCTGCCCAAACATTACTGAGCCTGCTCCTGTGGTGCCAAACCTATCAAGCAGGGTTGCCAGCTCCCGTTGAAAAAGCGTCAGCTCATTTCGCATCACAGGGGAGGGTAGTATTGACCCTACTTCACTTAACATGAAAAAGAATGATGTCGGCAAAAAAACATCAATACTTTCCGCGCCTACTGTAGTGGCAACAGTGACTGAGGAGCAGAGCAGTGACACTTAGGAGAGTGATGTGAAGCCGCAAACAACCATTAAGATGTCTATGGTCAGGGAATGTGCAGATACGCTACTTCAATTTGTGGCAAACAGCAAGAACACAGACATTCAGGAACATTACGATCAGCTCCGTATGCTCCGTGCAAAAATTATTGTGATGCAGAACCAGGCTGGTCGCCAGTGTAAGATTGATAGTTTAAAACCACGCACTGCCAAGCCATCTTCTCCTGAACCAGGCCCTAGTGGTATGAGCCAGTCTGCCACTGCCAAGCCGCCACCTCCTGAACCAAGCAGCTCACCTGCAGCTCAACACGACTCCAGTGGTGCTACAGATTCACCTAGGGATGTCGTGTCTAACGTCGAATAGTTTAAGCTATTCAGGGAACCACTATACAATCATGCCAAACACCTACATCCTCTCTACAATACAATACATATACAGTACAGTATGTTAAACATACAGGTACTGTATTTATTTTTCCTTTTATATAGTCATATGTTGTAAACCGTGTTTTGTATGTAAAGTATGTTACGATCACGGCATACACCTGCATCCTCTCTACAATAAAATACAGTAAGTACATACAGAACAGTACATTAAATATATTTATTTTTCCTTTTATATAGTCATATGTTGTAAACTGTTTTGTATGTAATGTATGTTACGATCAAGGCATGCACCCTGTGGCGGGGGGGGGGACATAATCTGGCCGCAGTATGGGTGGTACTACTACTCTGCGGCCAGATTGTGTTAGGAAGAATTCCGCCACCGTATTCCCTGCGTGTCGTAAAAGGCGACTAAAAGGGGCGGGGTGAGGGGACTAGGGACCCCCTCCTCTGTTTTTTAGTTCCTAAAAAGAGACAGGCCAGAGAAAGGGATGGGGGATCGAGTTATCCCCGTACCCTGAAGGTTGGGTCTATGAATGTGCGTGGTTGTAGTACGATTGAGGCTAAAAGGGAGGAGATTGGGAGAATGTTTGTGAGAAGAAAGTTGGATGTGTTAGCTTTGAGTGAAACAAAGATGAAAGGGAAAGGTGAGTCTACATTTGGAAGTGTGAATGGAAGATTGTCAGGTGTTGATAGAGGAAGGGCAAGAGAAGGTGTGGCCTTGTTAGTGAGCCCAGAAGTACAGCAGTGTGTGATTGAATGGAAAGAGGTGTCATCGAGACTGATGTGGGTGAAAGCGAAATTTGAACGTGAGTTGTGGGTATTTGTGAGTGCATATGGGCCTGGTAGTGAAAGGGATGAAGAAGAGAAGGAGTCTTTCTGGAATGATGTTGATGAGTGTTTGCAGAGCTTTGGAGCAAATGTGAATGTGGTAATGATGGGGGATCTGAATGCTAGAGTGGGAAATGTAGCAGCTGAAGGTGTAGTTGGTATGCATGGTGTGCCTGGAAGAAATGAAAATGGGGAACGAATGATAGGTGTGTGTGTTGAGCGAGAGATGGTGATTGGGAATACCTTGTTTGAGAAGAAAGATATTTATAAGTATACATGGGTGAGACAGGAGGGTGCAAGGGTTGTTGACAGAGCATTGATGGACTATGTGGTTGTTTCCAGGAATGTAATAGGAAGATTGTTGGATGTGAGAGTTTTGAGAGGGGAGGGTGGAGGTATGTCTGACCACTACATGGTGGAGGGAAAGTTGAGAGTAGGTAAGAGATGGGTGAGAGCTAGGAGAGTTAGGTGTGGCAGGGAGGTTTTGAAAGTGAGTGAGTTGGATAAAAGAGAGAAAATGATAGAGTATCAGGAGAAATTGAGAGATCAGTGGAATGCAGTGAAAGATCAGGAGAGTGGCAGTGTGGAGGAGGAATGGCAGTTGTTTAAGAGTGCTGTGGTGGGGCATGCAGAAGAGGTGTGTGGTGTGAGACGAGTGGGTGGTGGTGTAAGGAAGGGAAGTGAATGGTGGTGCAAGGAAGTAAGTATGGCTGTGGGTGAGAAGAGACATGCATATGAAGTGTGGCTGCAGAGGAGGGATGAGGTGTCATATGAGAGGTATAAGGAAAAGAGGAATAGGGCGAGAAGGGTTGTGCGTGGTGCTAAAGTGGCAGCAGATGAGAGGTGGGGTAGGCGGATGACTGAGAATTTTCAGGAGAATAAGAAAATGTTTTGGAAGGAGGTGAAAAGGGTGCGAAAGGGAGAGTCTGGGAAGGAGGAGCGAGTAAAAGCAGAGGATGGAAGGATGTTAATTGAGATGGATGCAGTAAGGAAGAGATGGGCGGAGTACTTTGAAAGATTGTTGAATGTAGAGGAGGAAAGGGAGGCTGAGATTGTGGCAGATGGAAGGGTGCAAGGAATAGATGTGTTGGGAGAGTTGAATGAATCCTTGATTACGATGGAGGAAGTGCAAGAGGCAGTAAAGCAGATGAAAACAGGAAAAGCTGCAGGTATGGATGGGTGTGCTGTGGAATGCCTGAAATGTGGTGGAGCAACTATTGTTGACTGGTTAGTAAGATTGTTGAATGTGTGCTTTGTGCAAGGTATGGTGCCAATTGACTGGGCAAGTGCGTGTGTGGTCCCATTATATAAAGGTAAGGGTGATAAGTACGAATGTACTAGTTTTAGAGGTATAAGTCTGTTGAGTGTGGTAGGTAAGGTGTATGGTAGAGTGTTAATTAAGAGAGTTAGAGAGGGTACAGAGGGAGTGATTGGTGATGAGCAGTGTGGCTTTAGGAGAGGGAGGGGATGTGTGGATCAGGTGTTTGCTGTGAGACAGGTGTGTGAAAAGTATTTAGCGAAAGGTAAGGATGTGTTTTGGGCATTCATGGATTTAGAGAAAGCATATGATAGAATTGATAGGGAGGCTTTGTGGAATGTTTTAAGATTGAATGGGCTTGATGGCAGGTTACTAAAAGGAGTGAAAAGTTTTTATGTAAATAGTAGAGCGTGTGTAAGAGTGGGAAATACTGTGAGTGATTGGTTTCCCGTGAGAGTGGGGCTGCGGCAGGGATGTGTGATGTTGCCTTGGTTGTTTAATATTTATATGGATGGTGTTGTAAGGGAGGTGAATGCAAGAGTGTTAGATGGAGGACTGAGTCTGGTGAATGATGGTAGAGAGTGGAATCTGAAGCAGCTGCTGTTTGCGGATGATACTGCACTGGTGGCTGATTCAGAGGAGAGATTGAGACAGTTGGGAGAGGAGTTTGGAAGGGTGTGTGAAAGGAGGAAACTGAAAATAAATGAGAATAAGAGTAAAGTGATGAAGTGTACGAGGTTGGTAGATGGTAGGAGGATGAATATAGTTTTGAATGGTGAGTTGCTTGAGGAGGTTGAGTGTTTTAAGTATTTAGGGTCACATGTTGCTACGGATGGAAGAATAGATGCAGAAGTGAAGTTTAGAATGAATGAAGTTGGAAAGGTGCTGGGAGGAATGAAAAAAGTGTTTGGATGTCGTTCACTCAGAATGGATGTAAAGAGAAGGCTGTATGAGGGTGTTGTGGTACCGACTGCATTATATGGGGCTGAAACATGGAATATGGGTGTAGCAGAGAGGAAAAGTTTGAATGTAATGGAGATGAGGTGTCTGAGGAGTATGTGTGGAGTGACGCGTATGGATCGAGTGAGAAATGATGAAGTGCGAAGGAGAACTGGAATTGTTCGGGAGATGGCTGATCGAGTTGAACAGAGGGTGTTGCGATGGTTTGGGCATATGGAGAGAATGGATGATGAGCGATTGGTGAAAAAGATAACTAGATCTGATGTGAGAGGCGTAAGGCTGAGAGGAAGACCACGAATAGGATGAATGGACAGTGTGAAGAGAGCGTTGGATGCGAGAGGGTTGTCTGTTGAGCAAGGAAGAGTGGCTGTGCGTGATAGAAATGAATGGAGAGAAATTGTGAATGAATAAATGATGACGCAGCCCTGAGGGGATATTCTCCTGCATTTTGTCTGATCAGCTGATCAGGTCAGGTGCAGGTAAGGGGCTGGATCCATTATGATGTGGCAGGGGTAAACCAGCTTTGCTGTCGGGCCCTGCTGCGGATGTCACTGACTGCACTGCGTGGTTGACCCTCGTGCGGTGTGGTGCGGTGAGGATCTGTCCCTTCTCCCCTTTGGGGCTAAGATGCGAATGAATGTGTATGAGTGGATGAGTAAATTGGTAGTGTGTTGACCTGTCTCGGCTACCTCCCTTTTCTTGGGGGAAGCAGCCTAGGTATATAGATAGATAGATAGACATACAGAACAGTATGTTAAATATATTTATTTTTCCTTTTATATAGTCATATGTTGTAAACCATGTTTTGTATGTACCATAACTTATGTTGGTATTTATTTTTCCTTTTATATAGTCATACGTTGTAAACCGTGTTTTGTATGTAAAGTATGTTACGATCACGGCATACACCTGCATCCTCTCTACAATAAAATACAATAAGTACATACAGAACAGTACATTAAATATATTTATTTTTCCTTTTATATAGTCATATGTTGTAAACTGTTTTGTATGTAACGTATGTTACGATCACGGCATGCACCTGCATCCTCTCTACAATAAAATACAGTAAGTACATACAGAACAGTATGTTACATATACTTATTTTTCCTTTTATATAGTCATATGTTGTAAACCATGTTTTGTATGTACCATAACTTATGTTGGTACAAGTAATACCGAGTGCTGGCCAAAGTGTGGCAAAAGTCCGGGGCGGGTACTGAATATTGGCGATTGCCGGACCGAATATGGTCAACCTTGGGGAATGGGCAGTGGCCCCCGGACTTTTGTGATTCCCGGACTAGATTTCCCCCCTTTTAGTCCAGCAAACTGAGGGTCGAGTGTACCCTATAAATTACTTTTATACTTTCGGTAGTATCATAATTCCTTGGGGCAGATAAACTTTAAAATTTTCTTTCCTTTAACAAAAGACAAGGTGCCTGATATTTCCTATTTTGCCAAAAACATCAGTCCTAAAGTTCATGTATTATTCACAGCACTTAGGGTGGTTATGGCCAGGTAAGAGTGAATGGAGATTTGAGTGATGAGTTTTCTGTGAATGTTGGTGTGCATCAGGGGTCAGTTTTGAGTCTCCTGTTGTTTATCATGGTACCTGAAGCTCTCTCATGTAACTTCAGAAATGGACTACTGTGGGAGATGTTGCATGCTGATGGTCTGGTGTTGACTGCAAAGAATGAAAGGGAGGCGGAGGATAGATTTAGGAAGTGGAGAGATGGCATAGGGCACAAGGGTTTAAGGGTAAATGCAGATAAAACAAAAGTGATGATATCTAGGGTTGGTGGCAGCACAGTCAAAGAAGAGGGAGAGTGGCCATGTGCAATTTGCCATAAGGGTGTGGGAAGTAATTCCATCTTGTGCAGTGTTTGTTAAAAATGGGTACACAAGAGATATAGTGGTATTAGAGGTAGACTGCGAGATAATGCTGATTTTATGTGAGCAGCGTGTCGGGGAGAGCAGGTGGAGATTGTCAGGCGTGAAAGGATTGAACTTGCTGGTGAGTCTCTTGAGTGTGTGGAAGAGTTCTGTTATTTGGGAGACATGTTGTGTGCTGGAGGTGGGGCTAGAGCTGGCTCTGTGGCTAGGGTGAGAAGTGGTTTGAAGAAGTTCAGGAAGCTGTTGCCTCTCCTGACACTGAGAGGACTCTCCCTGTGTGCTAAGGGGTCTTTGTATGCAGCATGTGTGATGCTGTATGGTAGTGAGACCTGGGCAGTAAAGGAAGAGGATATTCGCAGGCTCACACGTACAGAAATGACAATGATTAGGTGGATGTGCAGTGGATCCTGCGTGCAAGCCCTGGGGGGGCTGGGTTTACGAAGGAAGAGTTGAGAGGCAGGATGGGACTGGAGTGTATTGGTGTTGTGATGAGGAGAGGTAGACTGACATGGTTTGGGCATGTGGAGAGGATGGGGGATGATAATTGGGTACAGAAGGTGAGAAGTGTTAATATTGGGGGTGGGGATGCGAGGGGTAGACCGAGAAAGACATGGGACGAGGTCATTGTGACCTCAGGGTTAAGGGACTGAACAGGGAGGCTGTCACAGATCGAGCAGCACAGAGAGCTGCCATTGGGTGACCAAGGCCGACGCATGCAAGCATGTTGGTGCCTTCAAAAATGAAACAAAACAATACAAAATGAACTTAATGCAGATCAGTATATAATGTAGTGTGATGTTGGTAAAATGACATACAGTATTAGTATTCATTTATCATTTCTGGATTTGTTAACTTAGCAAGAGCTTTAAGATGAGATGTAACTGAATTTTTTCAACTTTTGCAGCCAACTTTCAGTGGCTAATCAGACTGTGCATACATAAATCTTTATCTGTGGCTCCCAGCATATATCAGTATTTAGTACTGTCACTACTCTCCTGTTAAAATTTATAGTCTTCTAACCTCTTACTTAACCCCTTAATGAAGAAAGTGAATGCCATTACCGTTATTTTTAATCTATCAGTAAGGATATTTGTTCCATCCACTCATCATCCAGTCCTTTTCTGACCCATTGTGAGTGTAAGGAAGCTACTCAGTCTCAACATTTAAGGCAAGGGATATCAGTTGCACTCATCCCTGAGTGGCATTATATGAGCAGTAAACCCCACCCATCCCTCAGATGTATACCTTTACCACCCCTATCCAGCTGAAGTGCCTAGACTTATTAGACCACCAGACATCATTTGATTATATGGTTACCACTGAGTGTAATAAACTATTATGTCTTGTCATTCACAGTAAAGTCACATGATGACAGCACTACATCAAGTGAGTGGATGCTGGGCACCCCACTCCTACCATATAGGAGAGCTGTTATGGTGTTAAGTTTGCATAAATATGTATCATCTCTCCTCAGTCAACTTTATAGCTTCAATTATATTTTGTTTATAAGGAAATATATGAAACAAGAGTCAGGAGCTGGCTCTTAATTCTAACGTTTCATCACTGAAGACATGGACATCAGAGTAAGTGCCTTATGTCTGGAAGGAATTTGTGATATTATGAATGACACTTTGCAGGTGATGGTGGAAGGCTTGAAGGAATGCACATCATACACCTTCACTGTTGTGGCTGTTACACCACTGGGAGAGACAGGGCCCATCGAGTCTTACTCCACCTCTACACTGTGCTAGCATCGTTACCGTTCCTGCTTATTCTCCTTATATCTATTACATAACTGGTGTATATTTTATTGCATGTTGCACAGATTTTAGTGTTAAAAATAAAGCATGAAATATTCTCCCAATCTGTTGATTAGGTTAAAGATTGAAGTATGTTCTATTTTAGCATCTGTGGAAAAAACAGTGCTGTATATAATTATGAATCTACTGTTGTCAATGTATCATGGATCTTTACCCAGAATTTAATCAAGATTTCCGTATTCATGTTTGTGTATCATTCTGTCTGTGAGAAAGTGGGCTAGCCCCCTTCTTTGGTAAATACTCAAAGCATCTTACTCTAATGTTCCTGGTGCACATTTTCAGATACCACAATCTCTTCAGATTCCTGCCACATACTACGAGTTCTCCACATACAATAATTTCTTACTTTAGAGTTAAGTGTATATACCTGATATGTCCTTTGCCTTTATCTATATAAATAAACGGCAAATTCTGTCTGTCCGTCCATCTGAAACCCCTCTAACTCGGGACACACTTGCTCTACATAGACATATTATACCTTTTTGGAATCAGGATGATCCTGGGATTGAAAATTTGCCCTTCATCTGGTGCTTGAACAGTTTGTGAAATTCTGTCTGTCCATCCGTGTGTCTGAAACCCCTCTAACTCGGGCCACACTTGCTCTATATAGACATATTATACCTCTTTGGAATCAGGATGATCCCAGGATTAAAAATCTGCCCTTCATCTGGTGCTTGAACAGTGTGTGATTTGAAGAACTCAACTCAGTTGAAGTTCCACGGAGTTTGTGATTTGAAGAATTCAATTGAGGGCTAATTGGGCCTCCGGCTCAATTAGCCCTCTGCAGGAGCTAGCTTAAAAATCTGCACTCCATGCGGACTTTTAAGCTAGTGTTAAAATAATTGTCAAAATATACATTGTGGCTATGTATACAGCACATTCCTGGTTAGCACTTGACTCTGGATTTTGTATGCACATGGAATATACTTCTTTGCTATGAGTTTGGATAATAAAGCTACGTCAATATTAAACAGTGTACTGTTTGCTTCTGCGAAGAAAATGATAATGATTATTTCATCCTTGGTTGAGTAAAGCTGTCCTCTTCATTATATTTCAGCTCATGAAGCCTTTCCTAACTTGGAAAAATCAAAATTCCATAATTTTTTACTACAGTATTTATTTTAAATTTTTCCAGGGTTTGAGAATATAAATATCTGACAGATTAAAACAAACAAATGACCAGCTGAACTTTGTGATACATTCAAATTATATCTGAACATATCTTTTTCATTTAAATCAGTCTGTATCCAAACAGTTTTCATCAGTTTACAAGATCCCTAACATGCTGTATACTGTATTTGTAAGTCTAATAGCCTAATACCTATCATTAACCTTTTCACTACTTCAGATGAATAAATCAACTGGTAGCAATGGTCAGTACATCTAAAGGAGATGTCCACATGAGACAATGCTAGGATAAAACTTATGAGGTAGATACATTACTCTGCACTGCTTGGTGTGCTACACCTACACAGTAATCCCATAACTCATAATTCACAACTTCTTCAGGGGCTGCACCATCTTTGAAAGATTTCAAATACATGGGGGGAGGAGGGACTGTGACGGGCAAGTGGAAAATGTTGATTTAATGCTTATTAACCAAAATCTCTCTCTCTCTCACACACACACACACACACACACACACACACACACACACACATACATACATAAACACACAAAAGCAGAAAGAAACACAAACATGCAGACAAAAATGCACATATACGTGCACAAAACACACACACACACACACACACACACACACACACAGCTGAGAAGTCAGGCACGACAAACGTGTCGGATGGAGCTCCCGGGACAACATTCAGCTAAACCAGCAGCAAAAAGGAATCCTGCCTATTGTGATTACGTGAATTGAGTGTGTAAGTGGTGGTCACGTTTGAATTTAGTGGAAAAAAAGCCAGAGGATTCAATCAATTAAGGGCACAACACAGTGGCAGTTTAAATTTTCATACGTACAGTAAGCATCATGGTGGAAGAAAATACAGTAATCCCTTGATTATCCAACATAATAGAGCCAAAGGCATATCCAGATACAGACAAAATCAGGATATGGAGCAATATCCTCTACTGAACATACACCCTGCCTATAGGTACAGTACCCCTTCCCTTTGTGGCAGTGTTCTGTCTTTCAGTTGTATTTAGACATCAAAACACACATGGGAGTATCTAATACAATGCTATAATCTAAGAAAACAATGGATAAACAACAAAAATCCACAAACCCTATTACTTCACTCTTTTCTCCCCTTGGCGATTAATATGGTGAGTTTCGCACACACACACACACACACACACACACACACACACACACACACACACACACACACACACACACATGGTAACGTTGCATCAGAGGCCACCATTGGGGATGCTGCGGACTACACCAAACAGCTCATCCCTGGGATGTAAGGACTAGGACGTGTCAGCTAACCAACAACATCATTGCCCTCCAAGCCTCACTCCACATACCACACTGCTGTCAACCAATGTAATAACTGAAATGAAACTTAAATTAATCACTGGTCTGGCCGAGATTCGATCCCAGGCCTTCGCGTTCCACATGCATGCACGTTACTATTGATCCAAAAAGAGGATTCCCCGCTTTGCCTCTGGGCAACGGGTGCTTTTAACCCTTAAACCGCGGGGTTGTCGGAGGCATGCCATGCCCAACCCGCGGGGCAAATCCGCACTCCGACTGACTTTTTAAAAATATTTGCCAAAAATCAGTTATTAGTCCAAGAATATTATAATTATATATGCATATGGCACATACCTTCAGCTTTCTCCTGGGATGTTTTTTAGCACTCGTCGACTACCAGAGGGCTTGTGGAGACTTCTGAAGTTGGGTAACTAAGTCTCCACTTTACACTTCCCGACTTCCCGTAATATGAATACCACTGCCAGATATTAACACTAGAAACACTATTCAATGATTTCCAAGTAGTTTGGAATCCATACTAAAAAAAAAAACACACACACACACTGTGACAGCAATGTAAAATACGAGCGTGTACGAGCCTCCCACTCACGCTAATTCGCCGCTCGTATTGTCATTTCTTATTCATATACACACTCACACTTTATTATTTCTAGTACTTTATTACACTTATACATATCTACAGTCATTTACCGCTTCCCACATGATGTTTAGTAGGGGTAAAAGTCACAGGGCCTTTTATAATGGGCGCAAAAGCGGCAGAAATGGAGGGGCGCGACTCTAACGTGCCTCTAGCCTGAAGGACGGCAGTGAACTGAGATGTACGTATCTTGGTAGCCAAGAGTTGAAAATGTCAGCTGGTAACGTATATGCTAAGAAATAAGTCGCAGGAAATCTAGACAATACATAATAAATTAGGTAGTTCCAGGTGAATATAAATATCACTCAGGCTTCTCCCTTCCTTTCTTATATACAGTAAAACCTCACTAGAACGGACTAATTGGGGCCAAAGTCATTCCGAAAAAAGCGACATAGGGATTTCCCCCTGCTAAGATATTTTCATACATGAAAAGAGTCATGGCCGCAATCCTACTTCATTCCACCATTTCCTTCTAAATTGGGGCATTAACCCAATTACCTCTTAACTTTTCTCAAAGGCCACTATAAATAATTTATTGCATAACACAGTACAGTTTTTGTAAGGTTTATACTCGATAAAGGCCATTGTAACACAGGAAGATATTTTTCATACATGAGGTGTCATAGCCACCATCATGCATCACCCCACCAGTTCCTTCTATCCCTTTTGATTCTTAACTTTTCTAAAATTCCACTAAAAATAGTTCATTGCATTACACAGTATACAACAGTTTTAGCAAGGTTTAGACTCGATAATGGCCATATATAACACACAAAATAAGATGTTTTCACTTATTAAAAGCATCATGGCCACCATCCTGCGTCACCTCCACCAGTTCATTTTCACTCGTGGTAATATCTCATTTGCCTCTTAATTTTTTTCTCAAATTCCACTATAAATAATTTATTGCATGACATAGTAAAATTTAAGCAAGGCTTGGACATAATAAAACTCATAATTAAAAAAAAAAAAAGTTTTCTTACATAACCATTCAGACTCACTTGGCTCACTCTACCCTCCCATCTTGCCTGGTGTTATCATCATTCGGCAAACTGATGAAGGATCCTTCAGAGCAAATCCTTCAGAATCATTTCCCATTATCTTCAGGGTCATCATCAAGGAACAGTGAATCATTGTCCTATTTGTCTTCACTGACAAGAGCTAAATTGTGGATGGGAATCCTAGCTGTAGCCCGTACTGTGTGTGTATAATTTTAAGTATTTTTCAAATACTATACTGTACACATTATACACCTTAATTTTTACAATCTTACAAATATGATCACTCTATCTGTATATTTCACTTATCACTCGTCACCGTCGAGCAGTATATCAAGGGACTTAGGGAAAATGACGTTGGGAGGAAATGATGTGAAGGAAAAATAGTTACATCGCCAGCTCACCACGAACTGCTCGCCGTGTGATTAAAGTTGATGTCTTAATATTAATGCAGACCCCTTTTCTAATTTTTTAGCATTTAGAAAGGGATCACTCGTCACCATCGAGCAGTATATCAGGGACTTAGGGAAAATGACGGGGGGAAATGATGTGGAGGAAAAATAGTTACGTCTCCAGCTCACCACAAACAAAAGCAGGAGCACACACACACACTGCTCGCTGTGTAATTAAAGTTGATGTCTTAATATCAATGCAGACCCCTTTTCTAATTTTTTAGCATTTAGAAAGAACATTATGGGTATAACTTAATTATAAACACTTCAAATACTGTACTGTATGTACACTTAGAACAATAGCTACGCTGCCAGCCCACCACCAACCAACGCACGAACACACAAACCATGCCAACAATATGGCCACCCCACTGTGAGGTTAGGCAGTCCGGACCGCTTTTTCGGAGTTTTTCTGATATATAAGAAATAATTCCAGTCGGATCCCTGACTCCGAAAAAAGCGACTTCCAGTGTACTGAAGTCCGTTGTAGTGAGGTCATACTGTACATTTATATTATGAGAATTGCTCATATGGCATATTTCACGAGGAAAAAAGCAGGGGAAATTAGCGAACGAGTGCAGGTTGGATGTTGCCAAGTGATAATTAGCCAATTCCAGGTGTATGGCACTATCAATTACCTTATTTTTTTATGTATATATTATTTTGTATAAGAATTGGGCATAGGGCTCATTTCAATGGATGAAATCAGTGGAAAAATCCGGGGAAGATTTACGTAGCGCAGAGCGGCTGAGCAGACGACACGAGAGGGCAATGGAGGGGAGGTAGGGAGGGGAGTCTAGAATGGGGGAAAATGGCTAAATTGTCAACAATGGATGGGAGTACTGATGACATTAGCAGATCTGACTATTCTTGGACATTGGTAGTACTGATAGATGATACAAGTCACCATCTGAAAGCCCAGGCGAATTAAAAACAACTCCAAATCACAAAAGTGACGCCCCACGGTATGATCCATTGCGCCCAAGAGTCACGGAAGTGACGACCCGCGGTTAAGGGGTTAAAGACCTCATTACAATCTGACTCGAGACAGTGTAATGGGACAGCGTTAGGATGTCAGTGATGTTACTAGAGACCACTCCTCATGGCACTTAACACCTATGCACCCGTTGATGTGTACAGGTTTTGAACACAGAGCAATGCCAGTTGACATGTACAGCCGAAAGCATCTTTCCGTCACCCTTTGAACCCACGATCATTTTCTATGACAACTACAGGGTAGGTAGATACCCAAGGTACCCCACTGATCTGTGGCTCAGTCTGTACATGGCACTGGTAAAGTGTAGGGTGATGTCTTCCTCATCCTCCACGTTCGATTCTGCTCCCCCACACACGGGGCTGATTGCACCACTGACCCCCGAGAAAGTTCTGCCCTTACCACCAGGGAATTGGCTCAGTGACTGAACAGATGTGTGGGAAATTTTAAATAGTAAACAGGTATGCACAAGCATGTTTTTTTAATACTGTACATGAGTGAAATATAAGGTATCATAAGTTATATCTAGTAAGTGTTATAACTGTTTTATAAGTTATACAAGTGCAATGCAATAAGTGTTACTGTTTATGGTTATTTGTGAAATAATGATTAGAAATACCTTGAGTAACTCTACCTGCTGAACGAAAGAAAACCAGGAGTGTGCGTGCGAGAAATAAAATGACATGGTTAGCTATAACTAAATTTTTTCCCTTGTTACTCAGAAAATAATGGTGAATGTGAGAAAAGTTTCTAGAGAAGGGCAAGAAGTTGTAAGCAGCCTTCATGGATCTGGAGAAAGCATATGACAGGGTGGATAGACAAGGTTTGTGGAAGGTATTAAGAATATTTGGAGCGGATGGGAAGTTGTTGAAGGCAGTGAAGAGTATGTATGACGGTGCTAAGGCTGCAGTGCGTGTGGATGGCAAACTGAATGAATCTTTCCATTTGAAGGTTGGATTGAAACAAGGATGTGTCATGTCTTCATGGCTGTTGAATCTGTACATGGATGGGGTTATAAAAGAGATACAAGGTCAGGCAGTGGATGCTGGAGCAGCCCTAGAGAGAGAGGGCAGTGTTTGGAAACTCCCTGTACTGTTGTTTGCAGATGATACTGTGTTGTTGAGCGAAGACGAAGGGGAGCTGCAAGCCTTGGTAGATGAGTGTGGGAGAGTGTGTAAGAAATGGACTCTAAAGGTGAATGTAGGGAAGAGTAAAGTGATGGTCTTCGAGAGAAGTGGAGCCAGTGAATGAACAGTGAGATTGGATGGGAAGGATATGGAGAATGTGAGTGAATTTAAGTACTTGGGCAGTGTGATGAGTAAGGATGGAAGTCTGGAGGGTGAAGTGCTCGAAAGGGTGCAGCAGGGAAGGAAGGTTGCTGGTTCATTGAAAGCAGTGATAAGAAACAGGGAGGTGAGCATGGAAGTGAAAAAGTTGTTGCATGACAGTATTGTGATACCAACTCTGACATAAGGAAGTGAAGCTTGGACCCTGATGGAGGGACAGAAGTCAAGAGTGAGAGTAGTGGAAATGAGTTATTTGAGAGGAGCATGTGGAGTCACATGGAGTGGTTGAGGATGTGATGGGAAGCGTTAGGAGAAACACGTTAAGGTGGTTTGGGCATGTGGAGAGGATGGAGAGTGAAAGACTGACGAGGAAAGTGTATGTGAGTGAGGTGGAGGGGGGAAGAGGGAGGGGGAGGCCGAGGATGAGATGGAGGGATGGAGTGGAGAGGTATATGAGAGAGGGGGGTGTGAGCTGGGAGCGTGGTAGTGAAATGGCAGGGGACAGAGTGACATGGAGGTGATTTGTTTGTGGCCACCCCGTGTGGGATTGAGGCGTCTGGCAATAGACAGATAGATAGATAAATAGTGAGAAAAAGCATATTTGTGATGTGAGGTCGTTACTCAGAAAACAATGGTGAATGTGAGAATAAGCATATTTGTGATGTGAAGTACAAAAAAATGTAAGTTGTGTTTAACATTAGTAATATTTTCATGATGCCCCTGATTACTGTAGTACAAATTAGTCAATTTTAGTACAAGTAATTACCTCATACTCAACCATACTGCGAGAAATAGCCAAAGCATTTACTTTTCATGTGTCATGTCTCCATGGTTGTTCAATCTGTACATGGATGGGGTTATAAAAGAGATACAAGGTCGGGCAGTGGATGTTGGAGCAGCCCTAGTGAGAGAGGGCAGTGTTTGGAAACTCCCTGTACTGTTTGCAGATGATACTGTGTTGTTGAGCGAAGACAATGGGGAGCTGCAAGGCTTGGTAGATGAATTTGGGAGAGTGTGTAAGAAACGGAATCTAAAGGTGAATGTAGGGAAGAGTAAAGTGATGGTCTTCAAGAGAAGTGAAGCCAGTGAATGTACAGTGAGATTGGATGGGGAGGATATGGAGAATGTGAGTGCATTTAAGTAGTAGGGTAGTGTGATGAGTAAGGATGGAAGTCTGGAGGGTGAAGTGCTTGAAAGGGTGCAGCAGGGAAGGAAGGTTGCTGGTTTGTTGAAAGCATTGATAAGAAACGGAGGTGAGCATGGAAGTGAAAAAGCTGCTACATGACAGTATTGTGATACCAACTCTGACATATGGAAGTGAAGCTTGGACCCTGATGGAGGGACAGAAGTCAAGAGTGAGAGTAGTGGAAATGAGTTATTTGAGAGGAGCATGTAAAGTCACATGGAGAGACAGACTAACAAATGAGGAAGTGATGGAGCGTCGTGGTGTGGTTGTGGACGTGATAGGAAGCGTTACGAGAAACACGTTAAGGTGGTTTGGGCATGTGGAGGGGATGGAGAGTGAAAGACTGACGAGGAGAGTGTATGTGAGTGAGGTGGAGGGGGCGAGAGGGAGGGGGAGGCTGAGGATGAGATGGAGGGATGGAGTGGAGAGGTACAGTCGTCAGCAGAAATTCGCTGCAAGGCTACTCGTATGGTGTGCGTCAGTTGGTCTGGCAATAGTGTAAAGTCAGTAGTTGCCGCATGTGCATTTAAAAGCCGTTTATGATTTTTTTTTTTTAATTATCAGTAGAGTCGGCTACAAAATATTTTGAATACAAATTATGACTGTAACATAAGAAAATGTAGAAGCTGTCAGAACTTATAAAATGACGTGGGAGAAATTCATTTGCTGTTTCAGAATAATGTAACTGCAACCACCTTCCCCTTCTCTAACTTTCCTCCCTCATGGTGTCCCTCCCACCTCCCAACTCTCTCTCTCTCTCTCTCCCTCCCCCATTCCCTCCCTCACTCTCTCTCTTTCCCCACTACTTTCTTTACCAGCCACTCTGCGTGCATTCTTTTATTCAGTTAATGGCAATAACCCGGTATATCCACCACTCTGGACTGAATATTCTTGTATTCTTTCTTCTATATTCCTAAAGGCATAATTTTTGGTATGACATCACTCGTGTTATCCTACTCCTTTCTCCAAACTTGATGCACCGATCTGAGTAAATATTTGTTCCATTCAAGCATCATGAGTCGGTGAACTCTACCCTAACCCCACAGAGGTGTAGTTATAATGGATGCTACGAACTTAATCAGAACATCATTGAACCTCACAGAGTCACAAGCTCAAAGATCATGGCCCAAATCCACGATAAGATAGCCTACCGAGGACGGATTATTGGAATGAAGGAAGCAGGACACTCCACTGCTGAAATATCTCACGAACTAGATCATCATACAACTGTTGAGAAGTGGTGGAGAGCAGAAGGTAATTTGCTAGATCATCCAAGGTCAGCGGCACCTAGGAGGACTACCACAGAATCATAAAGAACTCTGATTACCAGTGCTGTTGCTATCAGGGACAATTTCCATGTGCAAGTATAGAGTGATACAGTGCGTCGTCGACTGAAGGAGAGGGGGTTGCATCACAGAATTCCTGCAGAGGAAGAGAAACTGACTGAGAGACACCGCAATCTTCGCCTCAGATTTGCACAGACGTATGGGAACAAGAACCTGGATTTCTGGGGCATAGTTATTTTTTCGGATGGAAAAACATTTTCTTCCACAACACATGGTCAACTTCATTGTTATCGACGAAGTAGCACCAGATACTCTTGTGAGAACATTCGCGAAGTCGCCAGAAGTGGCCATGTGACACACAATGTGTGGGGATGGGTCCACTTATACGGCGTTGGGAAACTTGCAGAAATCGAAGAGCGGTTTAATGCTGAAATATATCTCGAAATGTTGGAGGAGGTGATAGTCCCCACTGTTCGAGCTATGGCTCTTCCCTACCCAGAGCGGATTATGTTTATGCAGTTAAATACAGAATTAAACTTATGCTGCCATAAATAAGCTTATTTGATTGTTCTTTTAAATTATAAAAATTTTTAGAATGTAAATATGCCATAATGAATATATGATTTATATTAGACACACACACACACACACGCATGCATACTTACACACACACACACACACATAAAAATATATACTGTATACTGTATATGCATCAATACCCAGTGGCTTAGGCTGTCTGGTAGAGACTGTATGTAGGGTGAGAAGTGCTTGTGAGTGTAATTGTTGTGTTGCAGTGGCTTTGGATGTGTGTGTAGTCGTGAACCAAGCGTAATCGGCCCGCCTTAAACCGACTGGGTGCAAGCATACTAGTATGTGACGCTGGTTCAACCACAGCACCCCTTGTGCCAGCCAAAGTGGTCAGTAGCTTCGTGAACGCTTCTTAAAGTTTTTATAACCTTGGAGGGAGGTGAACCCACGCCCATAAGCGTGCGAGACGCACACTCTGCCACTGCACCACAGAGGTTC
>JAGKTI010005919.1:0-25281 GCA_018397915.1 Birgus latro
ACATACATACATACAGTAAAAGACCAGCATTGTTTGTTTGTTTGCTTGCCCTTCAGTCATGCCGAAACCAAGGGCCAGAGATCCCCAGACCCATATACATTCTGAATCAGGGTGATCTGAGGATGGTTATGGGGGGTCAAAATTCAGATCTGGGTCATTTGAGGTCACTGTTAGAGCATTCACCTTTTTTGCTCGGGTAACGCTGGGTACCCCTGCGGCCCAATTTTTGGCATGGAGACTCACATGACCTTTAGTTTGGACATAGGCTATGTGAGGTTGACCTCCGAAGTCATTTGAGGTCATTGGTCAGAGGTCATTTGAGGTCACATATAATACACGCTCGAACGACTGGATCCATCAGCCCAATTTTTGGCATGGACACACATGACCTCCGGTTCAGACATAGGCTATGTGAGGTTGACCTCCGAGGTCAGTGGAGGTCACCAATACTATGTGCTTTAATGACTGGACCCAGCAACCCAATTATTGGCATGGAGACTCACATGACCTCCAATTTGGACATAGGCTATGTGAGGTTTACCTCTGAGGTCATATGAGGTCACCAGTCAGAGATCATTTGAGGTCACCGGTAATAGTAAACAAGTGTGCACAAATATTGTGTGTTAGTCCACAAAAGCTGAAACAGTTCCTGGACCTCTTTTAATCCCTCTTGAAAAGCATAAGAGGTACAGGCAGACCCTGAGATATGATTGATACCCCTAGATGGGATAGAAATACCACCCTACCCCACCAAACAATGACCATCCCCAGTATAACGATGGGTTTTGTTTTGTTTTTTTAAATGATTTTGATGATATTTTAGATTTAAGTTTTATGTTTAGGTTGATTTATGAACTGTTTGTAGACTTAGATTAATGTATTTTAGTCATAGGTGGGGTGAACATTGTCATTGTGGAGTACAGTTTACTAAGTTTGGTTTTTTCCAGACTTATTTTTGATGATTTTTAGATTTTATTTTTGTGTTTAGGTGAGTTATAAACTTCTTTTAGGCTTAGTTTAGCTTGTTTTAAAACTATTTAGGGGGTTTATGTTGGCTAGAAACTTGTTTTTGGACTCATTTAGGTGGGTTTAGGACTTGTTGGGGGGGAACCCAAGGCTCAAAAATGCATCCCTGTACTTTACATGTTAAATCTACCCCGAGATATGATGCCCCGCCTAGTGATGGGTCACTACTTATCCAATTGCATTGTTAAACCGGGGTATGCCTGTACATGGTCTTTCTGGAGTAGAAAGAAAGATTGAACTAGAACAAATAGGATTAGAGTGTTCACCTTTTTGGCCCAGCAGTGCCAGGTTCTGCTGCTAGTATTATATAATAGGACCTAGG
Organism: Birgus latro; assembly: GCA_018397915.1. NCBI lineage: Eukaryota > Metazoa > Arthropoda > Malacostraca > Decapoda > Coenobitidae > Birgus > Birgus latro. The sequence goes on from JAGKTI010005919.1 coordinate 1,349, forward strand.
ACCGAGTCAGTATAAATCTTTTCTTTATAAAGAACCTTGACCGGGACTGTTGGTCCACTTTGAGGCAAGGACCAGGACCAGGACCGTCAGTCTTTTACGAGGACTTGGTGCCCTTTCTTTGCCAAAGACACCTTTCTTTGCTTAGACCCACAACACTGCTTAATATGCCAATCTAGATAACAGAATATGTATTTCTAAATAAAGTCACATTTCATGTCATGCTTGTTCCCTCAGAACATGGCTTTAGAGCACAAAACACCACAAACATTCAACAGCAGGTATCTGACAGCATCATTTCCCACAAGATCCACACAACACACACTTCTTACAAGAACAGACTTTAGTAAATGCTTTGATGTCATCCCCTAGTGCAAACTAATCATCAAAATCTGCAGCACAAACATGGAGAACAATGCCAAAAGCTGGCTTGCCAGCAGCATATCTGGTAGACAGGCAAATGTTAAATTCCATAGCAAGGTGTCATTCATTGATTCATTCATTCATTCACTCACCATCTAATCCTGTGTTGTCCCACGAGGAGCGTAGGAGCCCGGGGATAGCCAAGTTGGTCCTGGCATTTAAGATGAGAGTGACCAGCCTCATTCATCCCTGAGTGGCATTATGTGGGTAATAAACTCCAACTATCCCTTGGATATAAACCTTCACAGGCTCAATGCGATTGGAGCACCTTAATTACCCACTAAACCACCAGGGTCCATAATTTGGTTATGTGGTGACCACCGAGCATAGTAAATGGTATCCTGTTGTACAGGAAACCATTTGGCTTGTCACTCAGTGTTGAGTCACCCATAGACAGAAAGAAGAGGAAAGACTGAAGGAAAGAAAAACAGAAGAGGAAGGAAGGAAAGAGGAGAAGAAAGGGCAGACACCTGAGAGCAGCATTACATCGAGTGGGTGGATGATGAGCGCCCCCACAAACAAGAAACTTCCGTAACGGAGTTCCAGATGTCACCAATCTTTCTCCTACACCTTTGAGCTTATACATGCATAATATCCTCATACCCCAGTTGCCCACAAACATTTCTTCAGCCAAGATGACACTACCATGATAGCCAAACCCTACATCGTAGACCACGTCAACACACTTCAGGCATGAGTAAAAGAAAACAGGCTGATGATCACTCCAGCCAAGTCCGCCACCACACTCATGACCAGGAATGGTTATGAGCAAAGATGCTCCCCTAGTAATGTAGTTGAACTAAACACACCCTCAACTAAGATTCTTGGAGTGACATAAGACACATAGGACGCATGGATTTAGGGCAGGGTACACAGGGCAGTGGCCCAAGGCCTTGCGCTTTCCAGGGGCTTCGCACTGACTAGTGATTACAATTAATTATGCTGTTTCCCTCCTTTGTCTTAGCATTGCTTAATCTGGCCACCTGCCTAGCTAATAATACATCAGTGAACAATCATTGAACAATCATATTAATAATTATGTCTGAAAAATACAGTCACTGCTCACATAACATGAGAATATTGTACCCTGAAGCTCCCGCTTTATGAAAATTCTGCGTTATAGGGCCATATTGTTAGTGTGTGTGCGCACGCACACATCTGCTAAGTCACGAGTGATGACGTCATCGGAAGGTTCCTGTGGTGTGCAACCAGGAGCCTTGGCAGTTCACGTCGTAAAGGTTGCCGGGCGAGTGTGGTTTGTCTAGTTCTAACATTGGTAGCAGAGCGTGGTTCGAGAATGGCATCATGTTCGACCAAGTGGCCTCCAAAACTGGAAAATGATTCTACATATGAGAGCTGGAAAAAAGACATTGGCATTTGGTGCGAACTAACGGACCTAGCAGCAGAAAAACAAGCTTTAGCTATTCACCTGTCATTGTCTGGGAGAGCGAGGGTGGCATCTTCGCAGATTGAAACAGATGTTTTAAAGCAGAAGGATGGTGTTCAGACCCTGCTGAAAAAATTAAACGGTTTATTTCTCGTGGACAAAGGACGTCGACAGTTTGCAGCGTTTTATGAGCTATATAATTTCAGAAGAGCCAGTAATATGAACATTCGGGAGTTCGTGACAGTGAATGACAACTAGTGATGTCCGCGATAACTGAGGTGACATACGAAAATATGAAATCTGCCCTGAATCGTATTTTTGCTGGTGAAATTGGCAGGCAGAATGAGGCATCGGTGTCCACCCGGGAGGTGAAAGACGAACCAGTATTTTGGAGTGACGAAGTTGAGGGTGACGAAATGCTTTATGCTAAAGGTACTCGACGAGGACGGAGAATGTTGCGGGGTGGTGCAATACGTGATCAACATCGGGGTAGTGGGCGATGTTCAACCGTATCTGCTAGAATTCCCCAACGCTCATCCACCGGCAAGAGGCAGAACCCACTTGGGCCTGACGGAAAGGTATCGAGGTGTTTCGTATGTGATTCTAGCTTTCATTGGGCACGTGACTGTCCGGATGCATACGAAAACGACGACAGTCGAGAAGAGAATTCTGAAACAGTGCATCTGTCGTTGTTTATGGGCTATGCGGATGATGCCGCTAGTAGAGGTAAGTCACAGACTCTAGTAAAAGAATCTAAGGGATGTGCTCTTCTAGACACAGGGTGTTCTACAACTGTATGTGGAGTTGAATGGATCATTTGCTATCTAAGTGAGCTCACTGATTATGAACGTGATGCTGTAAGAGAAGAAGCGTCATCCTCAACGTTTACTTTTGCTGATGGTCTCACAGTTTCTTCCCTCAAGCGTGTTACTCTGCCCTACTACATTGGAAACATGCGTGCTACCATCATGACTGATGTTGTGGACTGCAATATTCCCTTGCTGTTGAGTAGACGTTCCATGAAAAAAGCAAAAATGTTGATTAACCTTGTAACTGACCAGGTAAAAATTTGTAGAACTATCATTGATTTAAAGTCCTCATCTTCAGGCCATTACTTACTTCCAATTACCTTACGACTAGATCATGAATTCTGTGAAACAGTCATGTTGGCAACTCGTGGGGGTGATGTAGAAAAAACCGCTTTGAAGCTTCACAGGCAATTTGGACACCCAACATCGGCAAAACTAATTAAACTGATCACAGATGCGGGAACTAAAAGTTCAGAACTGGAACAGGCTGTCAAGGCTGTATCTGATGATTGTACAGTCTGTTGCAGATTTAAGAAAGCCAAGCCCTGACCCGTAGTCAGTTTGCCCATGGCATCTAAGTTTAACAAAGCCATAGCCATGGATTTAAAAGCTTGGGGAAGGCATTATTTCTTAGTCCTTGTTGATTTGGCGACCAGGTATTGTAATGCAAGAGTAATCGCAGATAAGTGTGCGCCCACCATTATCAAAGGAATATTTCGGAGCTGGATTGTTGTGTTTGGCACACCTAGAAAAATTCTTACAGACAATGGCTGTGAATTCAATAATGCGGAAATGCGAGCATTGGGAGAGGCCTTCAATATCAAGATCATGACAACGTCTGCAGAGAGTCCTTGGAGCAACGGAGTCTGTGAGCGTCAAAATGCAGTCATTGGTGACATTGTTAGGAAGATAATGGCTGATAGCCAGTGTGAATTGGATGTGGCCTTGGCATGGGCAGTATCGGCAAGAAATGCTCTCACCAACTACTCAGGCTTTTCTCCTAAACAACTTGTTTTTGGTCAAAACCCTGGTCTGCCTAATGTCTACGCAAATGATCCTCCAGCCTTGGAACCTTCATCACCATCAAAAATTGTGAGAGACAACTTGAACGCTCTTCATTTTGCTAGACAAGAGTTTATAAAGACCGAATCAGATGAACGCTTGGCTAGGGCTCTGCGGCACAACGTACGTTTGAGTGACCTAAACGACATCCGGAATGGAGATGAAGTCTTCTACAAAAGAAATGACAGTCATGAGTGGCACGGTCCCAGAATTGTAATAGGCAGAGATGGGAAACAAATTCTGGTGAGACACGGCGGTGGATACGTGCGAGTGCACGTATGTCGTCTAGCGTGAGCGCCAGAGCAAGATACTATAGTTGAAAATGATGTCAACAGTGATGAGAAGAAAAATGTTGTCCAGGAGAAGCCTAATGACGATCCTACGCAAGTGTTGAATGACTATCCACCAGATGACGAGTCGGAAGATGGTGTGGTCCCAATCGATGAGCCTCCCACAGTTTCTGTTCCGATTAATCAGCTTCCCAAAGTTTCTGTTGGTCAACGTATAAAGGGAATACATTCAGAAAGTGGAGAGTTGGTGTCTGGAAGGATTATAAGTCAGGCAGGTAAAGCCACTGGAAAGTACAAACACTGCTATAATTTGAAGAGGGACTCTGATGGCAGCATTGATTGGATAGATTTGGAGAAGGATCTTAGCGAATGAGAAGTGGTTGATGATGACACAGAAATGCTTGTTCTTTTCAACTCTGAGGCCGTATTGTGTGCTAAGGAAAATGAAATTACAAATTGGCAGAATAATGATGTGTATGAGGAAGTAGATGATGTTGGGCAAGGTGCCATAATGGTTCGATGGGTTGTGACAGAAAAACTGAAAGATGGAAAGCCTATTGTTAAGGCCCGCTTAGTCGCCAGAGGATTTGAGGAAGACACAGTGGATCTCCGAAAAGACTCGCCTACTTGTTCAAAGGAAGCAGTGCGTTTGGCACTTTCTTTGGCCTCCACCAACCAGTGGGATTGCCACACTATGGACGTGAAAGCTGCCTACCTGCAAGGTAACGACATTGAGAGAGTTGTTCATTTACGTCCTCCGCCTGAATATGCAAATGGTAAGTTATGGAGGCTAAAGAAAACTGTTTACGGCCTTTGTGATGCTGCTAGGCATTGGTATCTGCACGTAAAAGATCAGTTGTTGAGTCTCGGAGCTAAAGTATCATCACTGGACTCAGCACTGTTCTCTTGGAGCAATGGTGGCAAAGTTGAAGGCATTGTATGCATCTACGTCGAAGACTTCTTTTGGGCTGGTACACATGAGTTTGAACAGCAAGTGATAAATCGGTTGAGTCAAATATTCCTCATCGGCAGTTCAGAATCAAAAGCCTTCAAATACGTTGGTCTCAATGTCATCTCCAGCATCGATGGCAGCATAACGCTCGACCAATTCCAATATGCTTCATCCTTGAAACCAGTCACGCTGAGTAAAAAGCAGTAAAATCAGGGGAGCTGTCCGAGTCTGAGAAAATGGAGTACCGAGCATTAATTGGGCAACTCAATTGGATTGCCACATACACTCGGCCAGATATTGCCTTTGATGTGTGTGAGTTGAGTGTGAATAGCAACCGAGCTACCGTAGCGGATTTGCTTAGACTCAATAATGTGATCTCAAGGGTGAAGACTGACAACATGAAGCTATACATTCCAAGAATGGGGCCGATCGAGGACTGTCATATAGAGTGCTTTTCGGATGCCTCATTTGCCAACCTTGTAGGCAATGGATCTCAGGGAAGTTTTGTGATCTTCCTACGAGATGCTAGTGAGGCAAGATGTCCTATATTTTGGCAGACAAGGAAGATCAGGAGGGTCGTCAAATCTACCTTATCTGCTGAGGTTTCTGGATGTGGAAAGATCAAAGTAAAGTGTTTCGTCGACAACAAGAGTCTGGTGGACCCCCTTTACTCCTGTAAGAGCGTAGAAGACAGGAGATTGCGCATTGATATCGCTGCGTTGCGGGACATGTTGGAGCGGGGGGAGATTGATGATGAGGTATCCTGGGTGGATACATCACAACAACTGGATGATTGTCTCACCAAGAAAGGTGCCTAGACTGAGCGGCTGCGTGCAGCAGTCAGCCGAGACTAGAAAGTTTATAATACTTTAAGAGACATCACATATCTGTATGTGGCCACAGACTGGGTCTTGATAGTAATTAAACAAAAGTGTATGTATTGGATACATAGTGTGTATCGGGTGTTGATGGTACTCACACAAAAGTCTATGTATTGGATGCATAGTGTGTATCAGACGCAAATAGACCATCCAGCTTCGTCCTTGGAATCTTCTGTCAAATTAAGAAGAGAGGACGAGAGTGTTAGTATGTGTGCGCACGCACACATTTGCTAAGTCACGAGTGATGACGTCATCGGAAGGTTCCTGTGGTGTGCAACCGGGAGCCTTGGCAGTTCACGTCATAAAAGCAGCCGGGTGAGTGTGGTTTGTCTAGTTCTAACAATATGTTTACCTGTTAAAGGGTTTCATGGTACCCAAGCCAGCCTCAGTTTCACCTTTTGGGGCAATTTTCAGTTTTTTTTTCCTGGACATTAACCTACCTAATAAAGACTTCATTACATACAAACACTAGAGCAGTGGTTCTTAGCCTTTTTGCTACCATGTCCCCTCTAGTAGTTGGTCTTTCCCTCCATGCCCCCCTCGCATCTTGAACCAAACTGATAAAATTCCCTCCCAGATTTTAAGGAAAAACTGAAAAAAAAAGGGTGTTTTTGGTCTTGTTATTGAGCATGAATTTTGTGCATACAATATGCCCTACATATTTAATGAGGGTACTTTCTTATCAATTTAATAAGATACTTAACACTGCTTCATAGCTACCAGATCTTGAATGCGTGGTCGAATGCCATAGGGTGCACAACTTAAGTCCCCGTCAACGTTCAGTTGGTTTCTGTACTTGGTCTTGACAGCAACGAGCATGGAAATTGCAGCTCACAAAGATACGTGGATCCAAACATTGTCAGAATTCTAGGAGCTTGATTTTAGATCAGAGGGTAAACAGGAAGGTACTTGACCCAGAATGTCTCAAGTTACACTTCTTTGAAGTCTTCCTCTGCTGAGGAGTTGAACTTTAACCCAAGATACTCGTACTCCTCTTGTACTTCATCCGAAACATCAGCTACTTCACAATGAAATAGGTTCCTGATGAATTTCCAGGCTTCCGCTTCTCATCTATATCTGGGAAGTATCTGATGAATGCTTTCAAGTCAGTCAGGTGAGTGAGTGTTTTTTTTTTTCCATCAGAATCAAGGTAACTGTGAATGAGAGAAGAATCCAATTACTAAAACTGGCTGTATTTCCATCCTGAATTCAACATTTGTAGAGATCGAGTTTGGCCATGAAGGCCCGATCGAATGGTGTTGTGGTGCATGATGATGTTGATGTTTTTCTCTTGTAGTTTAAGGGTGATTCCATTCAGCACTTCGAAGATGTCCACCAGGTAAGTTAGAGATAGCAGAAAGCCTTCAGACTGGAACTTGTCATGGAGATCTGCCTTCTTCTCTGAATCTAGAAATATTGCTACTTCTTCTCGTAGTTCATAAAGCCGTCCGAGCACATCTTGTATATCCTTCACAATCATCTCGATATTAGCCATGCTCATGTTACGAGAATTACAGATATAAGAGAAATTCCTACTTTTTCCCCCGGGCTTGGGCCCCCCCTGGAATTTACTCACACCCCCCAGGTTAAGAACCTCTACACTAGAGGATTCCCCACCTTGAATGGAAGAGGTTGTAAGTTTGCTGGGGGGAGGTGGAGTGGAGTTCTGTGGCCAAATAAAAGAACAAAGATCACACAGAGCATGTGTGCAGCCAGACCGAGGGGAGAGGATAGGCTTAACTGGGACATGAATGCTCAGTGGACCATGATGACACCTTGCACACACACGTGGCAGCCATTTGTAATTTGCTGATGCAACCCGCACTATGACTATCGCTGGCCATATTATGTCTGTTCCCACCTTGTTATGACCCTATTTTTCCACGTTATGACTGTTTGAACCATAATTTGGGGCCTCTGGCCGCGTTAACTCTATTGTCGCAGCGTAGTACTGTTTAAAAAAAAATGGCCAGCTTCCTCCTTCCTCATTATGTCTCGTTTTTGCATTGTGACCATTTTTTGGCCCCAGATTTTGCCTTCTGTGCTATGTGAGTTTCACGCACTAGGATCACGCGTTGTGCGAGTGGTGCCTGTACTAATATGAAAAATATTCTGTAAACAATGAGTAAACGATACTAAATATATTTTGAAGCCAGGTGTGCCACCAGCTGCAAGGTCATCTACCTACCTGGTGCCTGTACCTGATAACAGTTGACTGACGTCATCAACTTACACCCAGCTACCCTGACCGAATAATGTCTAGGCTATGGCCTACAGTAGCATGCTTTTATTATACAGTATATCCTCATTCTGTGACTTTTTATGTTTTTCCTTGATTATTAGTATGCAGTACTAACATCTATAGGCCTATGTGTCCACATGTTTGAATTCATATTTTGCATTGTATTGATTATATAGAGGGTGACTAGGTGTCAGTTGCTAGAATATTGCATTCTACTGCAGGTGTAGCCACTGTGTGGACCTGCTAGAGCCATGATGGGATGTGAATGTGACCAAGAGAGAAAATACCAGTCTGGTGCAGCCAAACAGAAGCATAGCATTGAAGCTGAAAGTGAGCAGAACAATCTCCCTAAAATCACAAATTGACTTAAGAGTACAACAACAACAGTTGGGTTATCTCGCACTGACCACAATAACAACGAATTCGAGAAGGAAAACAGAACTACTACATCAGCACCTACTATTGGCTCAGTTTCTGGTTCTAGTATTGCTGTTAGTGAACTTAGCGGTGATGAACACTCAAATGATTCTACTTCAGAATGTGGTCCAGAAGAAGACAGCAAAATGGCTGAACATTATGAAAAAGACATTGGCCTTTGGCCAGAACAACTAACTGAGGAGTTCAGAAGCTACTGGATCGATAAGGGTAGTGCAGTGTCTTAATGTAGAGTGTGACTACAAGAGTTGTGCTATCAGTGACGGAAATAAAACTCATCGTATAAAAGACTTGTTTAGCAGAAAATACATGTTATCTGGAGAAGAGAGTAATCTCAGCTGGCTTTGCAGTTGTGAAGAGACTGGCCGTTTGCTGTGTTTAACATGCTGCTTGATGTCACACACTAAAAGTCAGTTTACTTCTGGATTCCAAGACTGGAAACATGCTAGGGAGTCAATAGAAGGGCACAGCAATTCAGATCAGCACAAACAAGCACTATCTAGCTTGGCCAGTAGAAAATATTTGCGAGGGTGTGTATATGCTGGGCTAGTCCGTCAGTATGAGTCAGAATGGCACTACAGGTGGTCCTATACTTACAAAGGGGTTATGTTCCGAGAAACTCCTCATAAGTCGATTTTTTATAAGTCGAAAATGCACTTAATTCACCTAACCAGCCAAACATCATAGCCTAGCCAAGCCTACCTTAAACACGCACAGAATACTTACATTAGCTTACATAGGGCAAAATCATTAACACAAAGCCTATTTTATATTAAAGTATTGAATATCTTATATCATTTATTAAATACTGTACTGAGAGCATTGATTACGAAAGTCCAAGTTGACGTGTGATGGCCATTATGGGCTGGTTCACAATTCCCTGTCTGGATGATTCCCTGTCATAGCAATAATAGGACAGATGACCATATAGAGAAATTGCCTTCCTCTACTTCTTACCGGTAGCAGGAGAGACAAAAGGGCTTTTCGTAGGCACAAAACGCAATGTAGGTACACGGGGTTATCCAAAAAATGCTGGCGACACAGAACACTGTGGAGTATCGGAGCATCGAATGTTTACACTAACGTCTGCCTGGGCAGACTGGGAGTGACTTGGCTCACTGCCGCAGTATCATATCGCATGTCGCTAGCCCAGGAATAGATCAAAATTCAAATTTCAAAGTACAGTTTCTAAATTCGGAAAGTCTAAACTTTGTAAGTCAACCGTTCATAAGTAGGGGATCACCTGTATTGGTACGAAGTGCTACGACAGTGCATGGATGTCCTCATGTTTCTATTTGAATGTGGTCTGCCCATCCAAGGTGACGGTGAGGTGATAGGTTCTTTGCATAATGGAAATTACCTGGGTGATGGAGCTTCTTAGCAAGTTCATCATTTTCCTCACAGCACATCTCTACAAACATGCCAGCCAAGGTTGTGGTCACATAGACTACCTCTCATCGACAGTATGTGACAAACTAATCCATATGCTGGGTGGAAAAGTGATGTGTGCCATTGTAGCAGAAGTTGGGAGGGCGAAATACTGTAATACTCTATATCAGTGGAGTGTGCTGGGTGGAAAAGTGATGTGTGCCATTGTAGCACAAATTGGGAGGGCCAAATACTGTAATACTCTATATTTGTGGACTCTACTCAGGACGTGTAGCACGTGGACCAGCTATGTACAGTAATCCCTCCATTATTCGGATGTCCAATACTCGGGTATACTCACTATTCGGATATTGTGGGCTGCCCAACCCCCAAAATGCCAAGAAATTCGAAAAAAATCAAAAAAATTCCGATTTTTTGGGACCGCGTCAGTTTGAATTTCCCGCGCACGCCGATCGGCTGTGTTTACGCGCCTGGCGCCTGTCTGTCGGTCGCCATTACCCACTCAGCTCCTGCCTTGTGAGCACCTCCGACAATGGCGGCCGAAGTGATTGCTTTTGTGGTGATACCCTACCCCCTGCAGTGCTTGATACTGCTCTTCACCTTCTTCATCATGTGTGTGATGATGGCCCCGCCTCCTGAGAAGAGGAAGAAAGTGGTTCTGACTCTGGAGAAGAAAAGGGAAGGCTATTGGAAAAGATGGACGCCGGGTGGCTGACATCATGGATTCGTCGTGAATTCAATCTCCCTCGCTCCACCTTGTTTGATATCAAGAAGTCCCGAGACAAACTACAGCAGTACATGGCTGATTTCGCTTCGAAGACCAAACGAAACGTGGAGAGGAAGGTGATGTTTAGTCCTAAGTATGCAGACATCGACCGATCCACGCTGATTTGGTAACAACAACAACGTGCTACAGGTGTGTTGGTACGTGGAACAGAGCTGAAAGCTGCTGCTGAGAAGTTCAGGCTCCAGGACTCATCACTAGACCACACGGGAATTTACTGTTATGTACAGTGCAGTGAAGTGATGTGATCCCAGTTATGCAAAAAAAACCTCGTGGAAAGTGTTGGTGAAAAGTGCTGGTGATTGTAAATTGCTAAGGTTGTGTGGTGCAATTTCTTCGTGTCAAAGTCTGAGATGATAGAGCGAGTTATAGACGGCGGCTTCTTTTTCGTAAGTACCCTAACTTCATCAAAATTCCTTGTTTTGTTCTTTCCATATCATTAACCTCATGCATAAACTGTGTGCAAGATGATTTCCATAACGATTTTTGTGTCTAACCTGTTTTCATCATGCTGTAAATGTGTTAGAAAATTACCCTATATGTTAATCATAATTTCCTGCTTTCAGTTTAATTTTTTCATCCATGGTTTTTAAGTGCACTAGCTAGGAAAAAGGTGGAAGCCAGTGAATTTCATATTCGGTCATAACCTAACCTAACCTAACCTATCCTAACCTATGCTTACCATAAAGATTTTCATGCCTAACCTGTTTTCATCATACTGTAAACATGTTAAAAAATTACCAAAAATGTTAATCATAATTTCCTGCTTGCAATTTAATTTTTCCATGCATGGTTCTTAAGTGCAACAGCTAGGAAAAAGGTGGAAGCAGTGAATTTCATGTCCGGTCCTAACTTAACCTAACCTAACCTATCCTAACCTAACCTATGCTCACCATAAAGATTTTCATGCCTAACCTGTTTTCATCATGCTGTAAATGTGTTAAAAAACTACCAAAAATGTTAATCATAATTTCCTGCTTGCAATTTAATTTTTTCATGCATGGTTCTTAAGTGCAACAGCTAGGAAAAAGGTGGAAGCAGTGAATTTCATGTCCGGTCCTAACCTAACCTAACCTATCCTAACCTAACCTAACCTAACCTATCCTAACCTAACCTAACCTAACCTAACCTATCCTAACCTAACCTATGCTTACCATAAAGATTTTCATGCCTAACCTGTTTTCATCATGCTGTAAATGTGTTAAAAAATTACCAAAAATGTTAATCATAATTTCCTGCTTGCAATTTAATTTTTCCATGCATGGTTCTTAAGTGCACCAGCTAGGAAAAAGGTGGAAGCAGTGAATTTCTTGTCCGGTCCTAACCTAACCTAACCTAACATTGTGTTAATCATAATTTCCTGCTTTTAATATAATTCTTTCATGCATGGTTCTTAAGTGCACCAGCTAGGAAAAAGGTGAAAGGCAGTGAATTTCATGTCCGGTCATAACCTAACCTAACCTAACCTAACCATTTTTCTGGTAGCAATTTACATCATTTACTGTATTTGATGCTTTGTATCCAATAATTTAGTGCATAAAATGTGAGAAAAGATGATTTCCATGTCAGATACTTACTTATACTATGCTGGCAAGTTCTGAGCACCTATGACTCACTCACCTCTAAATCATCATTTTTTGGTTAAAATTCAATAAATTCATGCTATGTGTGCATTATTTATGTGAAAAGGGACCTAAGTAAGTGCTGTATATGTCCACTAGGGAGGTAGGAAGGTAGTTTTCTGATTTAGGTTAGGTTAGGTTAGGGTCATGAAAAACCAGTGCTGGAGCTTCAGGACCAATATCCAGACAAAACCAATATTCGGACATGCCTTTGGCTCTCTTACATCGGATATTGGAGGGATTACATATATATCAGTTATGTGTTGCCAGAGGGGCCAGTAGAGTGTTTCTTGACATTCGTACTCTCGCTGAGTCATTCTGGAGAGGAAATTGCGGAAGTAGTGCTGGATTTTCTGCAATAAAAAAAAATTCCGATCTCTGACTGTCGTGGTCAGCTGTACGGCAATGCTAGCAACATGTCTGACAAATTCTGTGGAACCCAGGCACACATAAAAAGTCATTGTGAATTTGCCAAGTTTATTCCGTGCATGGCTCATTCTGTGAGCCTTGTGTTGCAGAGTGCTGTATGGCTGTATAATTTACTGCAGAGGTGGGCCTCACAAACGAAAATTCAATTCCGCAACGCATATCCACTTTAAGAATACTCCCCCAGTATCCCTGCTTGTCATATGAGGCAACTACAAGGGTAAGTGGAGGGTTAGTGCCCCACCCCGTAAAAAGAACTAACTAAACAAGCGAATAAAGCGCTTCAGACCGGGACGGACCATATGTTGACAACTAAGGAACGGACAAAGGACATTCTAAGGGTGGGGACATGGAATGTGAGAGGAGTGAATGGTGAAGTGAAAGAGAGAGAGAGATTGTTCAGGTGCTTGAGGATCCAAGATTGGATGTTTTTTTTTTTTTTTTTTTTATGTGTCCGACTCTGGGCATAGGCTTTACAGCCTGCTATCAAGGCCCAGCCGTCCTATACACCTCTACATGTCACCACTTCGGCACTAACACCCACCGTCCATATTGAATACATGCTAGGGCTGTCTCATACAGGACTGGTGTATTGGTATTAGGGGGGTTATTTTTACGACATGTCGGCGGGTCTTCTGGTAGATCAGTAAAGCCTGATTTAATGAAATTCAAATCCTTAAACTGTTCCCTGCCTCAGCGAGGATTCAAACCTGGGTCCCTCGGGACTGCAAGCCAACTCTCTACCGATCAAGCTAAACTAAACTAAATGGAAAGGTGAAAGGGTGAGAGAATGGGAATAAGGTTTAGGAATATGTGTGGGAGTTAATGAGAATGAGAGGGGAAGAGAGGGAGTATGTCTGATGGTAAACAAGAAGTGAAAGGAGAATATAAGAGAGTATGGAACAGTGGGTGCAAGGATTGTATGGGTGAGGATGAAAGTAGGTATACAAGCTTGGGCGATTGTATGTGCATATGCGCCGACAGAGGACCGAGTGACAAGAGTGAAAGATGAGTTTTGGACAAGTGTAGAAGCCTGTATGGACAAGTTTGAGAGGAGTGAGAGTGTGTTTTTGATTGGAGATTGGTAAAGTTGGGAATGTACGAGTGGATGGAGTGGTTGGTCAGTGGGGTGTGCCAGCTGAAGTAGATGGGAATGGTAGTGCTTTGGTGGACATCTGTGCTAGGAAGGGGTTGGCAATAGCCAACACCTTCTTTTGGCATAAGATGATCCACAGGTATACATGGAGAGTCATGAGGAGGATGGACGGTGAACTTGTTGAACGAAAGGTAATGATAGATTATGTGTGTGTGGATGAGCAAATGAGAAGACACGTGTTGGATGCAAGAGTGTGGAGAGGTTGGGGGAATAGAATATCGGACCATCACTTAGTGAGGGCCAAGGTAAGGCTGCAAAGATAATGGGTGAAGAGACAAAGGGGAAGACAAGAGGAAACAGCTCATGTGAGAAGAGTGGAGAAGTTGCAAGATAGTGAGAAAATGGCAGAGTATAAGAGCATAGTGGAAGAAAGATTGGAAAGGTATAAGTTAGAGCAGATGGAAGGGGTGGAAGAGGTATGGAAGATATTCACAGAAAAGATAGGCGCAGCATGTGAGGTGGTCTGTGGAGTGAGAAGGAGATGCAGGGGTGTGCAAGGGACAGCATGGTGGAATGACGAGGTGAAACGAGCTTTGGAACGAAAGAAGAAGGCACATAGTGAATGGCTAGCGAGTAGAGGTAGAGAAGAAGATGAGAGAGAGAAGAGAGAGGTATATGAGAGGAGGAGAAGGGAGGTGAAGAGATTGATGAAGGAGACTAAGAAGAAAGTGGATGAAGAGTTTGGGAGGAATCTGAGTGTAAAATGGAGGGAGAGTAAGAAATTGTTTTGGAAGGAGGTAAAGAGAGTAAGACAGTGTGAAAGGGGAAATAGTAGGGGAGTGAAAGATGGGAATAACAGATTGTTGATGGAGAAGAGGGAGAAATTGAGGAGATGGAAGGAGCACTTTGAGGATTTGTTGAATGTAGAGAGTGAGAGCAGTGCGTGTGTAAGTGGTTGGGGAATGGCTGGGAGAAGAAGAGATGAGAGGAGGGAGGAAGAGATCAGTAGGGCAGAAGTAGTGGAAGCAATGAAGAAGATCAAGATGGGAAAGGCCCCAGGAATTGTTGGAGTGTGTGGTGAAATGCTAAGTATGGGGGTGAAGTGGATATGGAAGTTATGTAGATTGGCTTGGGAAGAGGGAAGGGTTCCAGATGACTGGAAATCAGGTACAATTGTTCCTTTATACAAAGGAAAAGGGGAGAGAGATGGAAGCAATGAAGAAGATCAAGACGGGAAAGGCCCCAGGAATTGGTGGTGTGTGTGGTGAAATGCTAAGTATGGGGGTGGAGTGGATATGGAAGTTATGTAGATTGGCTTGGGAAGAGGGAAGGGTACCAGATGACCAGAAATCAGGTCATGTGGTAATCATAGGGGCATTTGCCTTCGTAGAGTGACTGGAAAAACGTATGGTAGAATACTCATTGATAGGGTTAGGCATATAACAGAGGAACTAGTTGGAGAAGAGCAAGGGGGATTTAGGAAGGGAAAAAGGTGTGTGTAGATCAGATATTTGTTCTAAGATGTTTAGTGGAGAAGTATCTAGAGAAGGGAAAGAAAGTGTTTGCTGCCTTCATGGACTTGGAGAAAGCTTATGACAGAATAGATAGACAGTGTCACTGGGAGATTGCCTCAGGGCTTATGAAACACTCCAGCAGTGATTTGCTTTCTTGTCAGAGATAATGACCATGCAGACAGATGTACTTCAGGACTCTGCTGCTGACTTGGTCAATAGTTATCCGATTGACCTGGAACCTTGTCGGGTTTTGGAAATTGCATATTTCCAGGCATTTCTCAAGATGATTCAGACAGAAGACTCTGAAAAATGGACAGAAACAAGTATGTTTTCCACAATACTGTTTGCCAACATGGAGGTAGCTCAGTGTATTTACATGTCAATGTGTGTGACGAACTGCATTGGCAAAAGATCATTCTCAGAACTGAAAAGGATCAAAAACTCTGCGTAGTACATTCGGCCAAAATTGTTCAGGATCACTAGCCATACTGAATGCTGAACACAAACTATTCAGAAGAGTCAGTGCACAAAAAGTGATTGACTTTGCTCGATTCAAAGCCAGGAGAGATATTTAAGTTTTCAGTATCTCGCAGTTTCAGAATGTGCAGTTATTCAGTCAAGTTTGTGTTATTTTCTCTATGCCATTAATTTATCTCATAGTAGTGTACTTTACTAAGGTTTATTGAAGGAGTGTATTCAGAAATGAATATTTTGTCACACATAAACTGTTGTTTTGCCTGTCCCAAGCCTAGTTAGGCACATTTTATGTGGAATGTACTTTGACTCTGACAGAGCCCTGTGTACTTCTAGGGCCCAGGGCCCCACAAAATGTAAATCCATCCCTTCATAGGACTCACTTTCAAGGATATCAAGAAGTGATGCATCCTTAAACTCAGCACACTCAGGGCAATTACAAGGACAATGTTTGGGCAGCAAAAAGAAACATCCTTCCTACTCTGCCAGCAGTATATCAGATCACTGATGCTCTGTGCCTCCCAGGCTTAATCCCCTATCCTATCTAACGCCCACTGCGACACCTTGCGGACCGCAGACCATACAGAACAACACTCTGTACATTGTGATTGGCTGCAACAATACCTCTCTCACAGGTCACTTACACATCATAATTAAAGTCCTCTCAGGCAGAGAATATCTTGACATGAAAGGCACACAGTTCCTTGCGACAGCCTACACTACCACACAACACCCCTGTCAGTATTTAACTGAGTCACACAACACAACCAGACATAAAACAATCACTACACCATCAGTATTCCACAGTCTTCAACTACATCCCACCTCCAACCATTCCAACACTAGAAATGAAGAAGAACGTGAATACTCATTTCATGGGCAGGACTATACAACATGTCGATCAGAACACAGTACTGTACTGGAAGGATGCCCTCCCTCCAGACATCCATCCCCCAGAGGTATCTTTAAAAAGAACTCAAGTTTACCTAGCTAGGCCTAGATCTAGACATTACCCAGCCCACATCAATTACCAGCTTAGACTTGGGTTGGGTGGATTTGCAGATGATACAAGCCCCATTTGTAGAATAGGCCCACACAACATAACCCACATATGGAGCACTGCACAATCTGTAGGACAACCCCATAGGAGCAGTTGCTGGGTCTTGTGGAGTAGGCAGATCAGGGATGAGCAACAGCAAATACAAAAGCAATTATACAACTGTCTGTTTCTTATTGCATTAGTTGTAAAATGCAATACACTCTTACAGGAGTTGCCTAGCTTATACCTACAGGCCTACTCCAGTTATAATGAAAATTAGCATTCTGACCACAGTGATGGCAATAATGAGTTCAGATGGTGGCAACCATCATCCACTCACTTGATGTAGTGCTGCCTACTTCTTCACTTTTATCATTCTTTTTCAGTGTAGTGCTGCCTACTTCTTCACTTTTATCATTCTTTTTCTGTGTCTGCTTTCCTCTCTTCCTGTTTCTTCTATCTTTCCTGTCGCTTTTCATTACTTTTCTCTTCTTATCAGGTGGCTTTACATTCAGTGACAAGCCTAATGGTTTCCTGTTAGCCAAGAAACCATTTACAGTGCTGGGTGGTAATCATACAACCAGCTTGTTCCCTATGTGTCAACAAGTGGTTTGGTGGAGGATTAGTGCCCCTCCCCAAAGACTAGCTAAGTCAGATGGCTACCTCTTGTGGGATTATGGCCCCTGACTATAGATAGATCATGTCATGGAGATGGCATGGGCAGGGTAGTCAACAAAATGCTATTGGAAAGGCAGTGGGTGTGTGTGAGTTGACTGCTGAATGTTGAAAGCCTCTGGAGATACTGGAGTGAGTTTCATTTTTGATTTGATAAATTCTGTCATATGTGACTGCTTTTTTCTGATGACTGGTTCAAGAGAGTGATTTTAAATGTGTGGTTAAAGAGAATGATTTTAAATGTGTGGTTAAAGAGAGCAATTTTAAATGTGTGGTTAAAGAGAGTGATTTTAAATGTGTGGTTAAAGAGAGTGATTTTAAATGTGTGGTTAAAGAGTTAAATGTGTACAGTATAAGAGGAAGGATGATATGCCCTGTAAAGAGGAGTTTATAAAAACATTTTGCATTTCTACCAGATAATGAAGGTAATGGAGAGAGTTCTGGAAGATATGATAGAGGAAAGAGTAAATATTGATAAGATACATTTAGGATTTATGCCAGGCAAAGGGACCAGTGATGCAATATTCATTGCCTGACAACTTCAGGAAAAATATGTAGCAAGAAAAGAAAGAGTGAATGTTGATAAGATACATTTAGAATTTATGCCAGGCAAAAGGACCAGTGATGCAGTATTCATTGCTTGACAGCTTCAGGAAAAATGTGTAGGAAGAAATGAGATCTGACTTTGTTTTTCTTGAAGTCTTTTGACAGAGTGCCCAGGGAAGTGGTGAAATGGGCATTGAGAAAGTTTGGGATCGAATAGTGATTGGTCAGTGTGGTTATTGCATATGGCAATGTATGAGGGTACTTGCACCAAGGTAACAGTGAGTGGTGAATTTTCTTTGGACATTAGTGTGTTCAATCAGGGATCACTTTTAAGCCCCATATTGTTTATTATGGTGCCTGAAGTTCATTCATGTGACTTTAGAATTGGACTGCCATAGGATGTGTTGTATGCTGATGACTTGGTATTGATTATGGAGAACGAAAGTGAAGCAGAGGAAAGGTTTAAGAAAGTAAGATAGAAAAGAGTACAAGGGTTTGAGAGTACAATGCATCCTCACACAATGCGAGTTTATGGGTGGCAGAAACCCTCACATTCTACGATTTTGCATTGTGTGAACCAAAGAACTTATGGGAAAAATGGTATATGGTGGACAGCCCACCCAGGGCTTGGTCTTCGGGTCCCCTTCCAGCCTACTCTACCTTGCTAATACTTTGTCTAATAGTACCTCTGGTTGGACCAGTAAATAAAATAACAAATAGAACACCATGTACCTTTATTAAAGTGACTTCTGGGCTTGTTAAGAAGGGAGGGGGGTGGGTATCCGAGGCTCGGGGCATCTACTCTTACCCTGCGGGGCGGGGTTCCCTGTTGTCATTCTCATAGTCACTACTGAGGTCTCCTGGAGGTGCCATAAAGCCTTCAGAATCGATGGCTGAGACCATGATGAACAGGTGGTGGGTACTGCTATGATGCTAAAACGGACCACAGAATTCAAGGTACAGCATGTGTTCTCTCGGCAGTATGGAGGAGAAGTGTCTGTTTATCCAGGAAAGTTGGTAGATGCTGATAGCTGGCCAGCTGCCCACCATTTTGAATCTGGCTTGTTGTCTGCCACCTGCTTTTGAGTGACTGACTCGCATTGTCCAGCCCGACACTCGTAGTAATGGCAGGAAGTCCATTTTACCTTGGAATCATACAACCGATTTGCATGTTGGGAAGTTCAATTCGCAGATTTTGCATTCGATAAAAATAAGCATTTTCTGGACTGACCTTGCATTGTAGGTGATTTGCACCGTGTGAGTTTGCATTGTGTGTGGGTGCACTGTAAATGTAAGTAAAGCAAAAGTGAAGATATCTTGGGCAAGTGGTAGTACTGCCAAAGGAGAAGGAGTATGGATTTGTGCAGTTTGCCACGAGGGTGTGAGAAATAACTCCATTTTGTGTAGTGTTGGTAATAAGCTGGTGCAACAAAGATTTAGTGACATTTGAGGGAGATTGCAATTGCAAAATAATGCTGTTTTTGAACATGCAGTATGTAAGGGAGAACATACAGAAGAAGAGAGGCAGGAAAGAATTAACCTTGCTGTAGAATCTTTTGAGTATTTGGAGAAGTTTTGATATTTGGGGGGTATGATACATGCTGGAGTTGGGGCTGTAGCTAGCTCAGTAGCAAGGGTAAGGAGTGGTTGGAAGAAGTTTAGGGAGTTGTTGCCTCTCTTGACACTGAAAGGGCTCTTCCTCTGTGCTAAAGAGTTCTTGTATGCAGCATGTGTTGGAGTGTAATGTTATACAGTAGTGAGACTTGAGCAGTAGAGGAGGAGGGTATTCACAGGCTTAATTTAGAGATGAGAATGATTAGGTGGATGTGAAGTGTGTCCTTGAATGACAGGCCTGAAGGGTTTAGAATTGTGACTGAAGAGTTGAGAGGAAGGTTGGGACTAAAACATGTTGGTGCTGTGATGGGAATGGACAGAGTGAGATAGTTTGGACATGTGGAGAGAATGGAGGATGAGATCTGGGTTTAGAGAGTGAAAGATATGAATGTTGAAGGTGGAGACATAAGAGGCTGACCAAAAAATTTGGACAAGGTCATGGTGTGACTTCAAGGATAAGGAAGTGAACAGAGAGGCTGCTAGAAATCATGCAGTGTGGAAAGTTGCCATTAGATGGCCAAGGCTGATTCATGCAAGTATGTTGAATGTTGAAGCCTTTGTAAAGGAAACAAAATTAAATGAAGGCTGTGTAAGAAATTGAATAGTTTTATGAAACTGTGATTTAAGTAAACTATTTTCTTAAAAATATCTTGTAATTTAAATCAGTAATTATAATCACTTGATTGAAATCAGTCACTTATGATAAGTAAAGGTATCCCTGCCACGAAAGTTTTTACAAAATTAAATCCCGGATATGCAGAATTTGTTGAGTAATCTTGTGTTGTTTTTCATTTACAGGCCTGGAGTTAGGAATTGTTTATGATTTGTGGGAGAGAGCGTCTGAGGAGTGGGAGAGATGGGAAGACAAGAAGAATCACGGGGTTGCAGCAGCACTCACTCTCTTCACCTGGGCCTCCAACACACACCCAGCTCTCCAGCATTTTCAACACACCAGAGCAAAACGTCACCATGGCCAATCTTGCTTTATCTTGTATGTTATGTTGCTCCCGTTTTTCCAGTGTCAAGTGCTACTTTTTCTTGCGGGATGCTATGGGGTCTTGGGGCTTCCCAATACTGTCTCTGTTGTAGCTGTCCTTTAAAACAGTTCATCATGTCACTGTGGGCATGACCAAGATTCCTGTTAGGAAAAGCAGTGGATTCCAGATTGTTCTGCATTTCTGGAGAGCATGCCAGCACACCTCAGAATAACCTCTTTCTTATGCTGCTGCCAAGACAAGTCCGAAGAGACGATTAACCAGAATGGCCTGTATTTCCCCCACTTCTGCTGCCCCTCCCTCCTCGACATGCCCATGGTACCTCAAGTAGCTGCTCAGCCACTGAACAGGATCAAAGAGGTGTAGAGAATAGAGAGCAGTGAATGATGAATGCTGCTGGGTCAGCTAGAGTGTGCCAGTGGGGTGGGGGAAAAAATCAGGTCAGGTTGGGATGGGGTGAATTGGGAGTGTGTGAAGGCCATAAAGTGTAAGACCTGTGATTTTTGTAGATATTTTTTTCTCTTAGTGGGACTCCTGGTAGTTTTTAGAGAGTTTGTCGTGATGCAAGTGCGACTTCTTCAAGACTCCCAGTAGAGTGTGTTGAATCCAAAGTTGTCTTGTTGTTTGACTGTAAAAATGTAAAGTGGGGTGATATCCACTCCCAGAAATGATTCAGGTTAATATAATTTTCATTTGAAGACTTGTGGTAGAATAAAAAACAATTAGTACCTTGGATCTACTTCTTCACGATTTGCAGTTGCTGTCTAAATTTTTCACATCCATAACAGTATGAAATTATAAGTGATACTTAATTTTAACTTCATTTTTCAGATTATATGAATATAGATTTTAGTTGATCATGTTAAAGACATGCTTTAATATTAACAGACTGTATTTATTTTTAATTTTCCTTTTAGACTTTCCCTCAGAACTACATCATTACTGGTAAAAGGTATTATGCAGATCTCCTACCCTTCCCTTTCCCTCCCCTTTCCAAATCCAATGGGTTAAATTATCTTCCATATTTTCTCCTCCTCTGACACCCACCTCAAGAGAAAAACTGTATTGACACATCGTCGTCTCTGGCTGCCTTCCACAACCAGTTACCGAGTTAGACACGGGCCAAAGTAGAGGATCGTTGTTTTTACACATAGCTGAGGTTGTAGCAGTGAGCCTCGATTGAGCCCCTTCCCCCCTGTGCGCGAGGTCAGGGGTCGCGCAGTCAGGTACACACACCCCCTGCCGTCCCCCCAAGGCCTCCCCATTCCCCCCTTCTCTCCCCCACCCTCAAAACCACAGATAACAAGTATAGTTAAGTAGATGTTGAAAGGTAAATTACTTCCAAAGTCATATATTTCCTCAAGTATTTTGCCAAGTATATATAGGATATGTAAATTATAATATATTTCAATTAGCAAAGAGAACATTGATATGAATTGTTATTCAGCAATTTTTACACAAAGCACATGTAAATATAATTTCCCAGTACATTACATAATGAGAAACATAATTTATTTTCTGATACATACAAAATAATAGATAAAAGCACCCAACTACTATCTTAGTAACATTCTCTCAAGACTTGCCAAATAAAGAGGTTACTATTGTTCTTATATAAAATCTGGCTCTGTGGTAGATGATATATTCTGTGGTGGTGTTGCATGGCTGCTGCTGCTACTATGCCTATGACAAGCCTCTCCATGGCTGGAGGTGTAGGCATTACAGCAGTGTGGCCATATCACTCTCCACTCAAATTTTACCTGTGTTGGCATAGGGCATGTGTCACTGAGCCCACACCACCTCATTCACTCATACCCATAACAGTAATACCAAACTGCCCACAGAAACAGCCACATCAGTTTTTAAATTCCTTGTTTTTTTGTAAGGTATGAGATAATGTATAGTACATTAAAAACATATAATGCATTGGTTGTCCAGGTACTGTGTTGTATGTATATCATGAACCATGAGGAATTGAATAAGAATTACAGTTCATTTATCTCCTTCACTACCTGGGATATTCCCTAAATTAGATGTTCAGTACTTCCTTGTCAAGGACAGTAAGGAAACAAAAAAATGGTAATCATATTGAAGGACTTAATCGAGATTGTTCTTTAATCTATTCACTATGAGGGATCACTGTTAAGCTTAGATTTGGTCATTTGTCAGAATAAAATGTTAAAAGTCATCATGGTATTGAAGGGGTGAATTGTAGCTGTGTTGGTGCTGGTATCTGTGTGGTGAGTGAGGAAGACTGGCTAAGTTTATGGTGCTGTGGTGTGTGGTGGCTGGGCCCTTGTACACTAAAGGTTGTATTCTTGGCAGGCTTTTTAGCACCTCTTCCTCAGCAGTTTATTTTACATGCAGTATTGCACATTTCTCTTCCCTTGTTCAGTTAATCCTCATTTGAAGTTGTCATTGAAATTGTTTTTCTGTTAAGTTGCTGATTAGTTAGCACCTCTTTTGCAGTTGAAATTTAATCATGACTCACTCGAAAGGTACATTATTTTGAAGTTAGATTTTTTTTTTTTTTTTTTTTAATTCCTCAGCCATGACCAGAAGCCACACTTCTTTTAGAACTGTATTACTTAAAGTAGTGTTTTGCATGCACACTTCTTTGACTTTGAGGACTGACTGCATGGTACAATGTAGATTGGTTATATATATATGTACAGCATTAGATTTTTAGCATGCCATGTGCTGAAATAAACTGTTAAGGAAGAAGTGCTAGGAAGCATCTTTAACCCCTTCATTCAGGTGATGTATGACACTGATGTATTATTGCTACCTTCAGGTGATTTTATTCATCTTAGAGGAGAGCTTCAGTAGTGAAAGGGTCATTGAAACTGTATCTAATATGCCAAGTTTTAAAAGTCACTCCAGTGCTGGCTGAATCTTCTAGAGTCAGCAAGAAGGAAATAAAATGCAGAAAATTTTCAGTGTATATATATATATATAATATATGGGGATGCTCACCGTCCACTCAGTATAGTGCTGCTTTGGGGTGTCTGCCCTTTCCTCTTTTCCATCCTTCTTCTTCTGTCTTTCATTCCTTCCTCTTCCATCTGCCTACGGGTGATTTTACACACCTCTTCTGTCTTCTTTCTTTCATTCTTTATTCTTCCTTCTGCCTATGGGTGACTCTACACTGAGTGACCAGCCAAATGGTTTCCTGTACACCAGGAAACCATTTACTGCGCTGGGTGGTAACCATATAATCAGATCATGGCGCCTGGTGGTTTAGAGGGTAATTAAAGTGCTCCAGTCGTATTCAGCCTGTA
>JAGKTI010005919.1:29317-42805 GCA_018397915.1 Birgus latro
TCATTCTTTTTCGCGTTAAGTGAAGTAGGGTCAATACTACCCTCCCCTGTGATGCGAAATGAGCTGACGCTTTTTCAACGGGAGCTGGCAACCCTGCTTGATAGGTTTGGCACCACAGGAGCAGGCTCAGTAATGTTTGGGCAGCCACAGGAGGAGGATTGTCTCTGTGTGTGATGCACCACGAGGGCATGTTTTGACTCAAATAACACAGTTATTTGGTTACCTACCACATTCTCATCATGCCTAAAGTAACCACAAGCAAGGACAAACGTGTGGAAGTGATTACTTTATACAAAGCTGGCCACAAACTCCCATTTATTGCAAATCAGATGGTGTTAGACTGAGGACAGTGCAGAGACTGGTGAAGCGGTTCAAGGACAGTGGGGAGGCCATTCCTCCCACTCCACTTCCCAAGCCTGGGAGACCTCGTAAGACAACCTTCAGGACCCGTCAGCTGATCTCAAGGCAAGTTAGCAAGGATCCAAGGCTAACAGCACGGGATTTAAAAGAAAAGAACCCACAGTTGCTGGCAGATGTGTCTGTCAGAAGTGTGCAGCAGCTGTTGCATGACGATCTGGGCTACAGGAGTTTTTGTGCTCGTAAAAAACCACTGCTAACTGCACTTCAGAAGAAAAAGAGAGTAAATTTTTGTAAGAAATATCTTGCCTGGAGTGAGGAGCAATGGAAAACTGTGCTTTGGAGTGATGAGTCAACATTTACTGTCACTGGTACCCCTTCATCACGAGTGTACCGCAAACCAGGCAGTGACCCCCTGGATCCTAAGTACACTTCCAAGTTTGTTAAATACCCAGCCTCACTCATGGCTTGGGGCTGCTTTACATATTATGGTGTTGGTAGGTTGGTAATTCTACCTGCAAATGAAAAAGTGAACCAGAACAATTATTTGGAGCTATTATGTGATGTTTTAAGTGACTCTTTTGATAAAACCAAGGCAAGAGTATTTATGCTGCCCGGAAACAGCCCAGATATCAATCCCATTGAGAATTTATGGGCGCACATGAAGCGGCACATCATCTTTGCCTAAACTTGAGGCTGCAGTCAAGCAGCTATGGAGTAGTTTTAGTCCGTCTGTTCTGCAAAACTACGCCATCAGTCTCCCCAGACGTCTTAAGAAGATAATAAAGGTGAAGGGGAATGCCAGTAAATACTAAATTCAATGGTGAGTGTTAATTTATTAGTTTCTTCTTGCTAACCACAAGAATGTTTTCTTTTTTTAAGATGGCATCAACACTTTCCGCGCCTACTGTGTATATATATATATATATATACTAATATTTGCTGTTAAGTCAACAGTAATACAAGGAAAAATTGACAGTTAAAGTTGCCTTGTTACTGACAAAGGTAGTTTGCCAGTTTCTCTCAGTTTACAGTATCATTAGTAGGCTATGTGAAATGTGATGTTTTGGAACATATCACTGACATACACAGTAAGAAAGACTTATTGTACTGTACATGATGGGATTGAAGGGGTTAAGTGCCAAGACTACCATCCTGAGCCTCATACAGGTCAGGGCTGTTCCTCATGTTTTACTTACATTCCACTTGTGTATTTCCTACTCTTATCAACCCTTTAGGTTTTCCATGATATATATTTTTCCTTAGTGCCAGTGTGTTACAGGAAGTCTTCATTATAGATAACCTTTTTTTAATGTTCTGTTTTGCATTTACCGGGGAATTCCTCAGTAAATTACAGAATGTTGTCTTTTATGTTCACATGGTACCTATGAACCATGTATGATAGTTTCACCAAAATTATAGTGTCAGTTGCATGAAAAAGCTGTAGTATTTCAAAATTGCCTCTGACTTATAATGAAGACTGCCAGTACGAAACTAGTTCTCCTTCTTTTGTTTCCAACTGAAATATCCTAAAAGTGAAGTAATAGTGTGACAAAAGGTAGTTTATTTTTTAACAAAGGCGTTGAAAGAAAAAGAGAACATATTCCCATTTTTTGGATATTGTGCCTTTCTTCAGAGACATAAAAGTTAATATTCATACAGGGACTTAAGTAGTTGAAATCCATGCCAAAATCTTCTAGTGGATTCCAAAGTTTTTTTTTTTTTTTAAGCTAATGGATTAATCACTTCACCATGAGGATATCTTTATTCGTTTAATCATGGTACTTCTAGATGATATTGTTCAGCTTAAGAAAGACCATTCATACTGAAGTGAAAAATGGAAGCCATTTCAGTTCAGTTCACTTTGAAAGGACTCCATCAAGCTGAGTAAGGTCAACTGATGGCAGCAGGAATGAAATAAAAGATGTCCTCAGGCTGAAGGAGTTAAGGATCAGTTTCCTGTGGTGGTGGCCTGACTTGAAGTAGTGGATAGATGGACGGATGGATGGATGGCTGGATGGATGGGGAAGGACAGAACACACATAGAGCCAACCATCCCCACCCCCCTCCACCCCACAGACAACAACCCCCCCCCTCTTTCTCTGCACACTGCAGCAGGGGGCAGAAATTTTTCAAGTTTATCTCTCCTCCCCCATCCTGGTCCTTGACTGCCAGTGGTCTCAGTTTTTTTTTTTTCTAATGTGTGGAAGTAGATTTCAGGTTAAGCAAAAAAAAATTATAGATATATGCCCTTATCAGTCTTGAGTTTATGCTATGGAAAAGTTGAGTGCCTATTTTATTTTTAATTTAGGGAAGAATATTGTATGGATAGAGATTTATTTTTTAATTTTTAAGTAGAAGAATGTAATATCAAACAAAATGCAATTGTGATACTTGTAGGAAATTGATTGTACATAGTTAACTAACAAAACCCATCCAGGGCCTCAGCATGGCCTGGCATGGCGAGGGCGGGCAACCCTCACTGCCCGACCCCTCCTCCCCCCTCCCTCCCCATAGCTAGGTAGTGCCCCCTGATGAACACACTCGGCCAGCCACGCACCTCATGCTACCGAGTACTCTGCTCTGGAGGTGTACAGAAAGTCCTCATTATGTGTCACCATTTTCTTATGTTCATTTTTGCTATTACTCTAAGTTCACAGTTAATATATGGAAAATTATTTAGTTTCCCTCAATCTGGTGACTTTATTTTTCTACCTTCAGATTACTTTATGCAGCTTAGGGAGAAAAACCAGTGTGAATGGGTTGACAGAGACTTTTTTTTTTTTTTTTTAAATTCCTGTCACTACGGAATGTTTTCACAGAGTTAATAAAATTGTCTGGAGGAAACAAGAAGTATTTGAAATATATATCTTTGAAATCAAGAGGTAAAATTTTTATTGCTACCCATAAAGTTGATTTGCCAGTGTTCTTCAATTTACAGTGTCAATTGTTTGGAAAAAGTTGTGATATTTTGGGACACATTACCGACATATCACGAGGACTTCATGTACACCACAAACTGATAACTTATGCGTTCCAATGTGACGCATCAGAGATATGTGTGAAACATATGCAGTGACGCTCTATACACATCTACCAGGATGTTAGTTTAAGGGGTATGTGCTGATTTTACAGTGCCGTGGCTTGTTCAGATGGAAGATTTATACCCTCATGTGGAAAAGTTGATTCAGAAGCTAGTTGTATTGTATCTTCTAAATAAACAGCTTTTTCACATGTGGGTATGATTCCTTCTTTTAAGGGATACACACCAGACCTGTACTAAGTCACAGATCTGGATTGTGTGGAGCACCTCATCAGTATGCACTACAGACCTCAGCTCCAAGTAGTGCACTCGTGAGGTCACATTCTGGCGTCTAAATGCAGTTGGTGCCAATAATGAAGAGTAACTGAGTGATTGATAGAGATACCTTATTTACAAGAGCCTTGATCTGTGAGGAGTAATCAGTATTTTTCATTCTGTCAAGGATTAATTCTTTTTGCGTACAAGTGCATAATGGTGATGTATGTTGACTTGTGTTGCATAATAGTGTGCAGCAGTGGTAGTTTGTATATTCAGCTTGTTTGTAACATTAACAAAAGCACTGAAGGGTAATATTCATTTTGATTGTTCTTAACTGATGATTATGGTGATTGATAAAATTCACTTGACTTTTTCTTAATGCAGTTAAGTAAAGAATTTGTGACTTTGCCTTCTCTCCATTCATTCAGAAGTAAAATAAGCTATAAAATATGTGATAAACTTTGTTTCTTTAAAACTTATTTTGGTTTATAATGTGACAGGTTTTAAATGGTGATTGCACACAGTAATGTAATTGTGCTTGTCACACTTTGAGACTTGTTGTGTCCCTCTGTGAATGTAGGATTAGATATGTAAGAAACTTGTTGGTTATCCTTATTCAAAATAAATAGAAAATGAAGTTGTTGTAGCAGGATGTTGAAATTTGTGGACTTTTATCAGTGGTAAAGGTGGCAAGTATGATAGTTATAGAATGTGAAATAGAAACTGGATAATGTACTTGTATGTATGTAGTACAGTATGTATGTGTGTGTGTGATTGTGCTACAAATAAATATTTCGTTCATGACAGTATACTTTATTCAGTTTCAATATGTCATAACAAAACCAGAGGAACACATAAGGGACACTGTGGGTCTCAGCGCTGTGACAAACATAGGTGAGACAAGGCAGGAGTGATAGAGGCTGACAGAGGTTGGAAGGTATAAGTTGGGTGGGGAGGGGGTGGGGAAGGAGGGTGTGTGGTAGGGGCTGGAGTGGTGGGTGTGGTGTTCCTATCCCACTGCCACGCTCACCCCGCCCCATGCCGGCAGTGGGCCACACACACGTGCTGCTCCCGCACACACCGCCACACCCGCCCACACAGAGGAGCTCCATGCAAGCTTTAACTGGTGGCTGAGAAAATGAACTTAGAAAAGGTGTATTCTAATGATTAGTGTTAGTGTGATCAGTCAACAGTGAACTCCTGCTAGTGTTGTACAGTAAGGGGTGGAGTGAATAGTGTACTGTACAGCTAGATGATGTTATAAATAACCTATTGAGACTGTTGAAAGAATATAGGTTTATTTTGATAACAAGGCTTATTTTAATAAGGATTACATATACCTGACACACCAGTGTGTACATAAGTGTATGGAAACCAGTATGTACATTTCAAAAGATTGATAGAGTTTTTTATGTGTCATCCATCTGCGAGTAAAGATGCACAGATGTACATAGCAACTTCTTCCTGTGTGAATTAAAGATGAAATTCACCTGTGCATTATCGTGCTGAAGAGGAACTCATGCAAGGATTAGTGGCTGCTGTTGCAGGCCAGCAGGCAGAGTGGTCAGTGCCTGCCAGACATGGGCAGACGGGCACACGGGCAGCAAGGGTGAGGGCCCCCTCCCCATGTTGGCCCGACACACGTGAGACACCAGACTCACCAGCTTAGTTTAGGTCCTGATGGCGTGGCGGACAAGAGGTAAGGTTCCTCTGGCCGCTGCGTCTCATAGCATTAAGGCACTTCCAAAGTAAGAAAATACAAAAAAGATGTGTTATTCAAAATCTGTGGCGTTGTGTTTTGTGAAAGTTTCTCTTCTTTTCTTTCCTTTCAGTACACTTTCTTCACTGTGAATTTTGTGCAAAAACGAATGTAGATTTAAGAACCGTAGGGAAAAAAGATGTAGTTTGTAAGGAAAGCCTTAGATATAAGTGTTAACAATAGACCTACAACTGAGCAGCCCTGTCAGGTGTGGATGTCAGTAGTTGGAGCTGGAGTTAGTTATGAGTCTTACATTCGTACAAGCCCACCCAACTCCAGATTACCTTAACTCTATCCTTTCTTTACCCTCTGTCTTCCTCACACTTTCCATCTCTCCCACACACTTTCTTCCTTTCCAGCTGTCTCTCATGGTTTGGTTATGTGGCTTTGAAGAGGATATGGTATAATAAGGTGATGACATTTGCTAGCAAGTTGGAGAATGATTAAGCTGTAAGGTTCTCTAGGAATGTTAGTGATCTTGATTATAATCATATGGTTATCATGAAAAGATAGGGTTAGCTGTGATGAAACCTATGATGCAGATAGTGTGATCATGTAGCTTAGTTGGTGATTGTGGTCATAAGGTAGATAATCTGATTCTTGTAATGCGACATATAACCGCCTCCCTGCTGACTTCACATGACTTGGCTGCTCAGACACATCTCCCAGGGCTATTGATTAAGGTTAACCTTTAAAGAGAGAGAGAAAGAGAAAAGAATTAATGTGATTTTTATTTGAGTATGTAATAAAACGTATTAATCAGTCGCTAGGAAATGAATTGTGCCCATTCCAAACGTCTTCCCCCAGGGGACCCAAGTAAACATGCGTCCCCCCCTCCCCTCCCTGTGGTGTAGCACCCACAAGATCTCCCCCTCCCCTTCCCCTTCTTCCCTCCCCCTTTCTCATCAGTTCCAGCCCTCACCTTTCCCTCCCTCATCATTCTCCACTGATTCATAACTTGCCACCCAGGCTTCAAGCAGAATCAGAAGTAAACTACAGTATTCTTTCATTCATTGTAATAAGATGACATTTAGCTGTGTTTTGCAGATATGATTTTGCTGTATGTATTATGTGTCCTGATATTTACTGTAGCTGTTATCACCAAGTTGTTCTCCAGGTGGCAGTTACCAGGATGCTTTTAAAGTGAGAGGGAATGTGTATGTATATTGTCCACATAAGTGCGGGTGAGGGGTTGGGGAGGGGATGACTTGCACGGGTCAAGGTGGGTGACGATGCAGCCGTATTTCCGTTGAATCTGACCTTATTTGTTAACCAAAGTGTTGTTGATATCACCAAAGGCATATTTTTATTACAGTCTTATCAAAGATTAAACTAATAAAGAGAGTGAAGAGATAGATTATTTTTGCTGTTAGTCAGGTTATGTAGGGGTCAAGTGGCACCAAAAACATATACCCTGGTACAAACTCACACTGGGTCAGTCAGCAGCCTTGCTCATCCATCAAGTTAATTTAGTTTGTACAGGTATTTTCCTGGCTTTTATTCATTGGTCAGGAACAGTTACACTTTATTTTGGTAATAGGAGGTATAGAAACTATGGGTTACAAAGATTTGCCTTTAAGTATAGGTTATGGAGCAAGACACATGGATACTTTAATAGAGAGTTTCTCCCACTGTCTCCTCTTGTTTTAATCTTGGGAATAAAATATCTAAATTGTAGACGATCAGAGACAGAGATGGCTTTGCATGTTGTCGATGTGACACAGACTTAAAGATCGTGGTCAGTAAAACTGTCTGCATGGAGATTTCTTGCTGTAAGTATGATTGGTTCATTTCCCAACACCTGAGCAGTGCAGTATGTGCAAAAATGTTCAATGCAGATTCAGTTTTAATGGGTTACAATATTGGCAGCTGCTAGTATGTATGACAAAATAATATCATTGGAGCAGACAGGCCAATCATTACATTAGAGTTAACAGTGATAGGAAAATGAGATATCTGCCAAGTAGAGTTCACAAGAGAGCTAGTTTAGTGTAGTACCTGGCTAGTTCAATTTGGTGTACAGCAATTCCAAATGTGATTACCTTTTACTTCATTTGGATGGAGAAACTCACTCCCTCTAGGTGATTTGTGACAAAGTCCCTTTCTTGATGAAATGCAGTTCTTTGCCTGCTTCATTTCAGATGTTCTGCCACCATCATAACATTTCATAGTGTCAAGCCTGGGAGGGGAAAAAAATAAAGTCCACGAAGAGCTATTTTTGTATCTGCGATATCCCTTCCATCCCACCCACACACCAACCCGCCCATCCCCCTCTCAGATATATCATAGCAAGCAATACAACTTGTAAAGAATTTAAGTTGGTCAGCAGCCAGGGTGGGGCACACGGAAATTAGTCATCTGGTGCTGTAGGGAAGTTAGTTGTCAGTTTGCTTGTCTTAATTATTGCTCTTCATTTTGTTGGATAGTTAGTCCCAACCAGGTGAATAGAGGAACAAATCCATTTAGAATGATTTAATAGCTGCCCCAGGCCAGTTCAAGTTCCAAATATTGCAAGTTAGTGCAAGGTGCATCCACAAGGATTGGTTTTAGTGCATAGGTAAAATCTTAAAGCCTTCCAATGTTTACAGTTATAAGTTACATATGGAAAATCTAAACACACTACAGGTATGATCTAGTAAGAATTTTTGTCAACAGGCTAAGGACATTATATAAATGGTATTTGTTTGGGGTCTGAATTAGAATATAAGAACTTCAAGATGATATGGATGAACAGGTAGGTGACAGAGGCAGGAGTAAAGTTGGCAGGGAGGCAAACAGGAGCATGAAAAGGTATATGGATACGTGGCTGAGAGGCAGGCAAAGAGGTGGTAGGGAGACAGGAAGGAGAGAAGGCAGAAAGGCAAGTGGAGAGGTGGCAGTGAGGCGAGGGCAGGACAAAGCCATGAAGCTGCTAGACCGCCAAAGGACCCTGTAGAAGCTTATCCTTCAGGCTTGGGACTATAGGGTTAAGGGTGACGTAGCTTGACTTTTAATATATATTTTTTTGCCGTCTGGGTCTCAAGCCGGGGACACATCTAAACTCAGGTGACTTTAAGTGTAAGAATCATCGCCTTATAATTCCCCGGCTTTGTGATGGCTTTGGTCCTGCCCTCCCTCGCCTTCCATCTCCTCTTCTAGTTGCCTTTATTTCTTGTCTCTCAGGACTCACTCCCCTCTCCCTCTGCTTTTCCTGACTTCCTGTAATGCTTTCTTACAACTTAATCCCATTTTTTGTGTGTGTTTCACTGTTGTTTTCAGCACCCCATTTCTACCATACTTCCTCAACTCATCATTCTTGTTTTCAGCACCATAACTCTATCCTGTTTTTTAAGTCCTCCTTTGTACCTATCTTCCATTGTTAATTGCTCCATACTGCTGCCTTTCCCTCCTTTTCCCTCATTGTACATCTGCTATTGTGCCTGATTTTCCTCTCATTCCAAAATACTGTATCCCTGTAATCTTTCAGGTCTTAGTCTGATACTATTTCTAACAACACCATAGTCTCTCTCCACCTTTTGATTCCATCTCCTTTCTGCTTTATCTGCTTCACTATATTAGCTATTTTTACTTTCTTCATCACCAGTTCCCAGTCTTTTTCCCCATTCTTTATCACTCCTAACCTTTAATGATTTTCTTCATATTTCATTTTTGTTCCTCCTTCATTGTGCTCTTTACATCTCATTCCTTCTTCCTTCACTCAATGCTTTATTTTGTTCATCCTTTTCCCACATTTTTTATTTTCCCCTTTATTTCAGTTCCCAACTTTTTTTTTTTTTCCAATTCTCCCAGCCTAACTTTTTTTTCTCATTTAGTTCCTTCCATTTTAGTCACTTTTCTATGGATTCACCAGCCTCATTTTTCTGTTTTCTGACAAATTATTCCATTTTCCAACTTCACCAGATGCACTTCACCCTCCAGATGCTCCAGCATCATTTTTATAATTTCTCTATCTTCTCCAGCCTCATTTCTTTCTTCATTTGACGAATATTTTTCTCTAATTTCATCAGTCTTCTTTTGTCTGTCCTAAAGCCTCATGTTTTTTTTCTCCAGTTTCCTGTCTTATTTCCTCCAGTTCCTCCAACCACATTTTTCTTTTCTCTAGTTACCTCTGTCTAATTCTGTTTTCCATTTCCTCCAACCACGTTTTTCTTTCCCCAATTCCTTCAGCCTTCTTTTGTCTTTTATGCTGATCCTCCAACTTCATTTACTTTCTCCTGCAGCCTTTTTTTTTTTTTTCTTCCTTCAACCTAATTTTACCTTGTTCTTCCCTTTGACTTATGTGTTCTTTCCTTCATCTTTATTTTTTCTTTGCCCCAACATCCCTTCCTCCCTCAGCCAGCACTAGCCCACAGCAAATGAACTGATGCAACACTAGCTCACCTCACAGACACTGCACACTTGAAATATACATTCTTCTTAACCACTTTACTACAGTGACATCATTTACAGTAGATTTTTGCTACCACCAGACTATTTATTCAGCTTAGAGGAGCCCTATAGTAACAATGGGGTGGAGGAAGCCTGTACCTAATCCTTCCAGTTTAAGTAGTCTCTCCCAGGCTGAGTAAAATCCCCTAGACTGCAAAAATATAACAAAAAGGAAGTCATTATAGTGCAGGGGTTAAGAAGTTTTAGGCCACCCAATATTCAAGAATGGAATGCATAGGAGTTATTTTTGAAGAACTGTAATGTTAATAGAGGGAATTTTTTATATACAGTATGTACATGTCATACAGTCAGAGGGAATTAGTAAACTATTTTTGTGATTATCATAAACAAGGCCTTTTTAGCCTTGACCAAAATGTATTGTACTATACTATGCAGGATTAATTGATCATAGTATTGCTCTACTCTTACATGGAAATTTAGTTATGAGTGATTTGGTGATTACTGATGGTCTTTTGCTACAGTAATCTAGTTTATAATGTACTGGATTTCCTTAGACAAGTTGAAGATTTGTCATAAGTCTTTTTCTTTTTATTTATTTGTTTTTTTTAATCATAGACAACATATTGTATGTTTTGTGGAACTTTATGATCAAGCAGACGTACAGCCATCTTAGACTTAGTAAACATTATCAACAGTATAAAAAACACAGATCTTTCATCATGTTTGTTTCCTCTCATCTGTTTATGTTGACTTGGTTACTTGGGACTGCCACAGATCTATGAATTAGTGGCTATTTCTCTCAGGATTGACATCAATGACTCATTGGTGTTGATGTCATTGCATACTGTCAATTGGCAAGTCAGTTCAATGAAAATATTGCATTGTTGTAGAAGTTTATGATTTTTTGCATAGATATTTACTATATAAAAACCATCTGATTAGTTTATGTTGGTTAGTTTTTTTTTTAATTAAATTGATACTTGATCTGTTATTTGCCAGTCTCCACTTAATTTCTGGGTCAGCTACATTAAAGAAGGGGTGAAGGGGTAGCAGCGACTGAGCCACAAAGCAGAGGAAGCGGTGCAGTGCCTTCCCTACACCCTCACTGCTCACTTGCCTCACATTAGGGGGAGGAGACCATGCAGCTCCGCCAAACATGATACTATTGCATCTTGAACTAACTCTCAGGGTTCTGTGACTCACTGTTGCTGAATAAAATCACCTGACATTAGCTGCAGTAGAATCCTAGAGTTGTCCTTCTCATGAGAGGGTTACTGGTGAGAATATTAACTTCCTCAGGTGCCTATGATTTATCATCAGCAGAATAACACTGACATTAGCTGTAATAATCTGTAGTACTCAAGTTGTCCCAGTCTTGAGAGTGTTACTGATGACAGTATTAACTCTCAGACTCCAGGGACATAACCAATTGAATAAAAATCATCTGACATAAACTGTAATACAATTGTTGCCCTTGTGATTATATTTAAATATTTGTGGACCCTCTCTCATGGGCTTGGTCTCCCTGCTGTCCTCAGAGGCATATTGCAGCTGACAGATGTTCAGATACAATTCATGAGACCTAGAGAATGGAGGTGATAGTGAAAGCAACTGGTGCAGCTGTATGGTCTCTTATTCTGCAAGGACTAGCCTCACCACACCAAAGCCTCATCAGAAAGTAGAGAGAGTATTTATCAAGAACCCTGCCGACCCTGTATATAGGACTGACTTATTTTTTCTGTTATTATTTATGCAAGATTTTTCGTTCTAGGAATGAGTGGAATAGTCGTTTAGGGGCGGAGTTTGTGAATGGCAAAATAAAAAACTGTCTGTAACTTATGCAAGAAATGTTGAAACAACCCACTTCTTTAATTCTGTCACGAATGAGTGGAATGGCATGGAATATTATAAATAGTGATTCTTCAATGTGAAGTTATTGTTGACAGATGAAAGGATTAAATAAAAGATTTCATGTTTTGAGGTGGTATCACTGTCACAAATATAGTTATGACCTTGGTTTAAAAACTTAAATGGCATATGGGAAGCAAGCCCCATTTTGTAAATTTCTGAAGCCCCATAGTTACTCTGTATTATACCTACCTGCACTGTGTATGATGTAGGTTAATAGAATTAAAACCATAATCACAGGCATCCCTTATGTGATAGTCAAAAACTGGGGTTTGGGTTTCCCTTTAGCAACATTAGTTTCAATAGTCAGGATGTAATGCTGCCTACTTCTTCCTTCATCAAGGATTGCCCGAGGAGTTTGTGACGGGGGGGAAGAGGTAACTTTAGTTGTGACCAACTCTCCGCATATTTGATCAACTTGCCCCTTATTTGACCAACTCGAACATATTTTACCAACAAATCAGATATAACACTTCTACTATTTTATGAACAAAAAATAGCCCTAGGATACCATATACAGTAATCCCTCCATTATTCGGACGTCCAATACTTGGATATACTCACTATTCGGATATTGTGGTCTGCCCAACCCCCAAAATGCCAAAAAATTAAAAAGAAATCGAAAAAATTCAGATTTTTTGGGACCGCGTCAGTTTGAATTTCCCGCCCGCGCAGATCGGCTGTGTTTACGCTCGTGGCACCTGTCTGTCAGTTGCCATTACCCACTCAGCTACTGCCTCGTGAACACCTCCGACAATGGCAGCCGAAGTGATTCCTTTTGTGGTGATACCCTACCTCCTACAGTCCTTGATACTGCTTTTCACCTTCTTCATCATGTGTGTGATGATCGTCACTAGACCACACGGGAATTTACTGTTATGTACACTGCAGTGAAGTGATGTGATTCCAGTTATAAAAAAAAAAACGTTGTGGAATGTGTTGGTGATAAGTGCTGGTGATTCTCAAGTGGAAAGGTGTGTCAGGTGCAAGGTCTTCCTGTCAGAGTCTGAGATGATACAATGGGTTATTACATCAGGATGGCAGCTTCTTGTTCTTAAGTACCCTAACTTCATGCCTAACCTGTTTTCATCATGCTGTAAATGTGTTAAAAAATTACCCAAAATGTTAATCATAATTTTCTGCTTGCAATTTAATTTTTCCATGCATGGTTCTTAAGTGCACTAGCTAGGAAAAAGGTGGAAGCCACTGAATTTCATATTCGGTCCTAACCTAACCTAACCTAACCTATCCTAACATAACCTATGATTACCATAAAGATTTTCATGCCTAACCTGGTTTCATCATGCTGTAAATGTGTTAAAAAATTACCCAAAATGTTAATCATAATTTCCTGCTTGCAATTTAATTTTTCCATGCATGGTTCTTAAGTGCAACAGCTAGGAAAAAGGTGGAAGCAGTGAATTTCATGTCCGGTCCTAACCTAACCTAACCTAACATTGTGTTAATCATAATTTCCTGCTTTTAATTTAATTCTTTCATGCATGGTTCTTAAGTGCAACAGCTAGGAAAAAGGTGGAAGCAGTGAATTTCATGTCCGGTCCTAACCTAACCTAACCTATGTCCGGTCCTAACCTAACCTAACCTAACCTAACCTATCATAACCTAACCTATGCTTACCATGAAGATTTTCATGCCTAACCTGTTTTCTTCATGCTGTAAATGTGTTAAAAAATTGCCAAAAATGTTAATCATAATTTCCTGCTTGCAATTTAATTTTTTCATGCATGGTTCTTAAGTGCAACAGCTAGGAAAA
>JAGKTI010005920.1:0-42804 GCA_018397915.1 Birgus latro
TCCTGGCACTGATATACAGTAACTGGCTGTCCCACTGCCCATTCAAACGAATATCCCTCAATTGCTTCCCTATCTCAGGAAAGGAGGATGGTGAAAGCAGAAGGGCAACTTCAGCATGCAGTCCACCTGGTTTACATCCAGATAAGCCTAGGAATACAACTATTACACAGCATTATTAAGCTGAATGCTTCACTTGCCATACATTCCACCTGAAATCCATTATTAGCAACAGGTCCTCTGTTACCTGCATTGTTGGAGGTTAACCCCTTCACCACGAGCTTAACCCCTCACCCAATTCACCATGAGCTTAGCTTCCCAACAGTTATATATCTGAGTAGTAGGAAGAGGTAGGAAGCTTTAGACAGGTCTCTGCTGTCCCCACAGTAAAACATTAGCTTTCGACATCCTAGGTATGTCCTGATACACTCCTAATGCCTAGATATGAAGTACATGGTACGTCATCGAGGCAGAGGGATTAAGGGGAAACAAAACATTTCTGAAGGGAATAAATGTAAACACTAAGAATTAGATACACCTAAAGCCACTCAAAGAAACTTTGGTTTCACCACGAATGCCATGGGTGCCCTAACATAAAAATTTACAGGTTAGAATTTTTAAAACTGGAAAAAAAAACTTGCTTTTGCCACAAAGGTTAATACAGTAGTGCTTTAAAGATAAAATTTTCCCTGATATTTTCCTCGGGTATTCTGTTTACACCTAATCTTCATTTCTATCTATCTATCTGTCTGTATGTCCACTCCAACATGTGGTGCTCTGCAGATTGTATTTAGGATGAGAAGTGCTTGTAAGTACAACTGTTGTGTTGGAGTGGCTTTGGATGTGTGTGGTCTGTGAACCAAGTGTAATCAGCCCATTTCATTTAAAAAAAAAAAAAAATCTGAGTACTGTAACTTTTTTCACATATTCCCTAAAATAAGACATTTTAACCAGACCAGGTATTTTTCAGACATAACTTTTACATCTTTAGGCTCGAATGTAACATTATTAATGTGTGTAAAGAATGGAGAAACAATGCAAAACAAACCTAACCAACCTCTTCAGAGTGAAAATAAACATTGTTTTTCAAGAATGTTGCACGGAGTATGTATTTATATAAGGAGTAATATAAGTCATATAAGTGTCCACACCAGCTGTGAAAATGTCTGTGCAATCCATTTACTAGCATTTAACCTGTATATAATTGTTATATATCGCCCTCCTTCCAACAGCAATGCCGATAACCTGGCATTACGAAACTTCCTACTAGACTTCTGTCCATCGAAAGAGGTATTGATTGTTGGGGACTTTAACTTACCCCTTATCAACTGGCAGCCAAGCACAGCACTGGCTGTGAGATATCCTCCCCTCCACCAGTCGTTCCTGGACTGTTTTGCATGTCTGGGTTTGCACCAGTGGGTAACAACGCCCACATATTTAAGCTCGGGCAACACTCTAGATCTTGTCCTCACATCTGAGAATGACAGTAGGAGAAATTGAGGTAGTGAGTCCCCTGCCCAACTGTGGACACTGTCCAGTCCTGCTACAATACTATTTTCAAGCCGGTGTTGTGACTGATAGCTATTTTCACTCCAAGCGCTCTTGGCATAAAGCCAAATATAACAAAATAAATAGTCATCTGCGTGAAATAGACTGGCAGTT
The DNA here is from genome assembly GCA_018397915.1 of Birgus latro. NCBI lineage: Eukaryota > Metazoa > Arthropoda > Malacostraca > Decapoda > Coenobitidae > Birgus > Birgus latro. Next base: position 1,660 of record JAGKTI010005920.1, read on the forward strand.
CGAATTTCAAAGTCTATCGATTGATACTATGTATGACAGACTGCAGTCCATCCTTAGTCCATTAATCGACCAGTATGTGCCAAATATGCCCAGCACACCTCCCCCACCTCCAAGATCACCTCCCAAGGCCTTGAAAAACTGCCGTAGAAGAGCTTGGGAAACGTACAAACACTCTAGGAGTGTTTATGGAAGACTATCTCCTGAGGCTTCTCGCGCTCTAACACACTACGATTCTCTCAATGACAGCTTTCGCAACTACTTTACATACATGCAAATCAATCACGAAATGTCACTGATTAGAAAACTACAGGTCTCCTCAAAACCATTTCACCGGTACATCAGAAATATGAAAGTGGGTGCACCCTCAGTGGGTCCCATAAGGTTGGATAACGGAGTGTTATCATCCGACTGTACTCAGATGGCAGAAACTTTTGCTACGCATTTCTGTACAGTTTACTCAACACACGCTCCTCATGCTCCTCTCCCTCACCAAACTTTTGAGGGTATCCTCGATAGAGTGACATTATCCTTGCAAGATGTGAGAAACAAGTTTGCAGCATTGGACCCAAACACCAGTATGGGACCTGATGGCCTGCATCCCAGTCTTTTGAAATATTGCCCAGCCTTAGCTCTACCCTTGTTTTTCATATTTCAAAAGTCTGTCACCATTGGTAAACTGCCACAGGACTGGAAAAAATCCATTATCATTCCCATATTCAAGAAAGGCTCTCGGCATACACCCCTTAACTACAGGCCTATTAGCCTGACCTCTGTTTGCTGTAAAACTCTGGAGAGATTTATTACAGAGGCACTATACAACTACCTTGATACTAATGGAGTGCTGTCAAACGACCAGTATGGATTCAGACAGGGTAGAACTGTGGACGACCAACTGCTACTTGTGTACAATGATGCAACAGCGTGGTTGGATGCTGGGTATATAGTGGATATCATCTTGTTTGATTTTAGCAAAGCCTTTGACATTGTCAACCATTCAATACTCATTGACAAGCTGAGACTACTGGGGGTCAGTGGTTCCTTGCTGTCCTGGATCTCTGACTTCCTGTCTGGCCGCACCATGAAAGTGTCTGTGTCTGGCTGCACCAGTTCCTTAAGGAATGTTCTCAGTGGTGTCCCCCAGGGATCTGTTCTAGGCCCCTTGCTCTTTCTGGTATACATAAACTTTCTACCATCATATATACGCTCCAAATGCAAATCCTTTGCTGACGACATGAAGATTTACCTCAAGCTGCGTCACAATACCTGTTCCTCGTTAGCTGCAGACATAAATACGTGTCAGAAGGACATAGATATGGTGTACAAGGTCGCTGAGTCCTGGGGTTTACGTTTCAATCTTGACAAGTGCACCGTACTGCGATGTCAGAGAGGCCCAGTAGCTTGGAACTCTATTGGCGCACTTTAGCACTATCACATGAACAACACCAGTCTCTCTGTAGAAACTATACACAAAGACTTAGGCATACTTGGTTGACAGCTCACTGAAATTCCACTCTCACATAAGAAATACCGTAAAAAAAGCAGCAGGCCTGGCAAATAATTTGTTGAAGTCCACCCTCTGTTGTGACCGAGTTTTTATGTTGACTTTGTTCAAATCCCACATCAGACCTATCCTGGAGTTTGTCTCCACTGTATGGAATACAGGCTACCACAGAGATCTGAAGCTCCTGGAGTCTGTACAGCGCAGATGGACCAAGCAAATCAATGGCCTGTCCGAACTCAGTTATGCTGACCGTCTGAAAAACCTGGACCTGTATTCTGTAAAAGGGAGACTGATCAGAGCTGACCTTATTAAATACTGGAAAATCTTTCATAACCAATCCCCAATCACACCACCCACTTTTTTCTCTTCCTTCATTAACTCACACCAGAGGTCATAGATTCAAGGTGGCCAAGCCTGGCATTTCATCCGAGTGTAGACGTAGGTTTTTCAGTATCAGATGTATAGACCTCTGGAATTCTCTGTCTGATAATACTGTTAGCGCCGACTCAGTTACTTCATTTAAAAAGTCCCTCCACTGACAACTAGGTCACATCTTGTTTGATTATACTGAATAACTACGATTCATAATTCGAAGTCCTTCAAGTAGTTTATCAACCCTGCATATGGCACAAAACTCAGCCCCTACTCAATAGTATATTCAGATGATGATGTGTATAGGGAATGGGGCTGGCGTGCCAGCGGTATGGGCTGCCCTGCTTCTTAAAAAGCAAATTCGTACCGAGCCATACAGTTAAATTGTAATGGGGTAGCCAACCAGGTGAGTAACATACCAAAAGTGCAAGTAGCTACCAGGTAAATAATCTTTCCTAAGGGAACAAAAAGGACATTAATACAAATATAAACTGGATGCAGTGAAGGTCAACCATAACTACTGCTTAAAAACAATAAACTAATTCAAAATAATAAATATACCAAACAAAGCACACATCCTAAGCATTGAATACCACTGTAACTTACCGCTAAGGCTCCATATACTAAAAGTAGCTTGTGAGTGACTTACCGTGCAGAGGTGTGTATGTGCAACTGTAATCAAGACCCCCTAGAGACAATGGTCTTTTTCCTGTGTTATCATGACAATGCGTTTACTTGGGGTCTGTAGCATATTTACAGACCATCTTATTACTCATCTCACCCACCTGGTTTACTCACCTGGTTGGCTAACCCATTACTACTTAACAGTATGGTTCGGTAGGAATCTGCTTTTTAGAAGCAGGGAGCCCATACCTGCTGGCACGCCAGCCCCATTCCCTATACACATCATCATCTGAATATACTATTGAGTAGGGGCTGAGTTTGTGCAAATGTTATTAATTTCCCCTTTTATAACAATTACTCTTAAATGCATTTACACCCAAACTAGTGTGATTATGGAAGTAAAAATACTGAAAAATTATATTTCTAATACCAGTAGAAATGAATGGATCTTGAATTTGGCTCTCTTTTGTATTGTTTTTACTTTTTCTTGGAAGGCACAGTATGCGGGCCCTGGCCTTTGGTTCCTTCTTCCTTGCATTAAAAAAAAAAAAAAAAAGACTATAGTAACCTGCTGCGGAGACTTACCTTGGAAATTACCGGGTAGTTAAAATCCTTGATAAATACACACCCCAACCCTTCTCCCCTCCTCTTACACAACACTTCAACAGCTCAACTTTTCTTGCTTCTTCTGTTCGCTCTTCAATTAAAATCTCATCAGTAATGAGTCATCACTCGCCCCCATTATCTAAAGATTAAATGCAACTGGGTAACTATGGCAAACAAGATCATCGCTTCGTTGAGACGGCATACTACTTGCGTCGAGGTAGTTTGCTTTGACGAAGTGCGTCGAAGTTTTTCACCTATCACTCTTCGGCTGCAGTAAAATTGTGTGCATTTATTTATTTATTTTACATGGGAGGAGGTTTACAGCAGCACTGTACACATTAACTCAAATAATGTGTAGGACCGTGCTATACATTTTGTAAAAATATATTTGCAGTCACCGTCATATTTATGCAGTGTGCTATATATTTACATGTCAAATCCATGCGCATCGCACCACTCATTCACCCGATGAGTGTACCCTTAAGTTTCACCTGCCATAGGATCCATATCGAATGGTCACAATGACAGTCCTTTCTACTTGTTGTTTGGAATCAAAACAGTCAGCCTCCGCGGCTGGTCACCAGAGTGTCTGAACACTGATTTCATGTCACAAGAAAAAAAAATAGAAATAAATAAAATCCACAATATTTAAATGTATTTACTTACCAATTTTATTTAAAATTTTCTTTTGTGATAACAGAATATTTTCTCACCAGTTAAAATATTAACATAGGCTCATTTGAGTTCCAATCCCCCTAACTGTTATCTACTTCGCCTTGCAAGCAAATCTCGCTCACCGTGAGTCAGTTTGGGTAGGGACTCGCAAAACTGGCTCGCATGTTAGCCAATTTTGTCTCAGTGTGACGGCAAAAACACAAGAGTGTGACGGACACTCGACTCTGCTAGCCGTTTTGCCTCACAAAAGCTACTCGCATGTTAGCAACTTTTGGTCTAGTGTGACACCGCCTTAGTACGCTACATAGCATTACTGACCGCTGACAGCCACTCACAGTTTCACTGACTCAGCTCTGAAATATGGAGATAATGGAGGAGCGTTCTCATGCGTACCACCGCGTAGTTTGTGTGCCCACTGCCAGGGCCCCAGGGCGGCGCTGATATAGTGGCAATCATGTTTATGTACCACGCTTGACGCCAGCGCCTTTTGAAATCAGCCGATGAATCCGGAAAATATAGGGCCATGGTCCACTGCACAGCTTATAGAAGCAACAGCGAAACAGAGACAGCAAGCTAAGTGAAATACACGCCACTAAGACACCCCACCCGAATATGACACCCACCCTAGGAGGAGACAACCAAGAGGCTAACGCAGTGAGTGCGGGTTCAGCACTAGACGGGCCTACCTCTACCTTTGCCCCTCGCCCCTCTCGCGCTCAGATGCCTCTACTCGGAGGTAGCAGTCACGGTGCATTACACCTCAGCCGGACCAACCATCCTACGTCTCCTCCACCATCTCCACCGCCTGCCTCCACCACCACCGCTCCTCCACCTCCACCGCCTGCCTCCACCACTGCTGATCGCCGTCAGGAAGTCTTGGCCCGACTCCCTCCACTGAGAGAGGAAACTCGCGCCCATCTCGAGTCTCTCTCAGTGGATCAGATCTTCGAACATCAAGATCGTTACCATCAGGCCAATTTCTCTGACGTGACGGACTCCCTCTACCGCCTCCACGTCCGCTGTCAGCAATTCCACGACCGCCACGCCGAGTGCCTGCTTCAGACGAGCGAGAGTCATGCCGACGACGTGGCCATCTTAGACTACGTCGTCCGCGCTATCTTAAAACATCATGGTCAACACTAGCTCCGGCTAGTTCACCTGCTCTCCATCTGCACTTCCACCACTACGGGCTCTCCACCCTAAGCCCGTGCCACACCCGTGTGGCGAACCTAATCATCAGCAGCCCTCGCCAGGTTCAGCTTGGGGCAAACTTCTTAGCCCCAGACAGCATCCCAGAGACGGCCACCAGGCGCTCACTTGGTGCGTCCCTCCCTCAGTCAGACCAAGTGATGGCCACTAGCCGCACATGGAGAGAGACGGCCACCAGCCGCTCTCAGAATAAATACCCTCCAGGGAAGATGGCTTTGGTGAGGGCCACCAGCCGCACCACCAGGCAGGTGACAGCCACTAGCCGCACCTCGTCTGTCTCATGCAGAAGGGACCTGACTTTGGTGACGGCCACCAGCCGCAGCAGCAGGGAGGTGATGACCACCAGCCGCACTATCCTTGTGGTCCCGACGGGAAGTAGGACCTTGGTGACAGCCACCAACAGCACCAGTCGGCGCGTGACAGCCACCAGCTGCACTCCACCCACCATCAGCCAGGGGCACGGGCCCTCAGTGACGGCCATCAGCCGTACCTGCACCCCAGTGACAGCCACCAGCCGTACCTGCACCCCAGTGACAGCCACTAGCCATACCCAGGGTGTAGTCCTCATGGTGCATGGCTCTTCGGTGGTGGCCATCAGCCACACCAGCAGGCGTGTGACGGCCACCAGCCGCACTCCGCCCGCTGTCAGCCGGGGGCACGGGATCTCAATGATGGCCACCAGCTGCACTGGGGAGGAGATGGCCACCAGCTGCTCCGAGCTCCGTGTCCTAGGGGACTTGGCGACGGCCACCAGTCACACCGAGGAGGGAACGGCTACTTGCCGCCCCTCGCCCCCTACCCCAGTGCTTTCCCCTCCTTAGGATTTCCCTGTCTCACCCACCTCCACCTGTAGCGGAGCGGGTTTCCTCTCCCCTTGCCCATCCAGAGACACCTTCGTGGAGGAGGTCTGGAGAGGCCCCCTGATACCTGGGGTCTGTGCCCTGCAACCGGCTCCCCGGCAGTCCCCTTCCTGACAGACTCTTTGCAGAAGGGACACTGCAGATCACCCCTGATGGAGGTCCAGCCGATGAGAGACCGCAGCCCTCGAGCCAGCCGGGACATCCCCAGGACCCCGGGGCATGACCTCTCCTGCCCCGCCTGATGACCTCCTGCCTGCACACCACAGCAGACGCCGACAGGTGTGCCTGCTCTCTCTGTGCGAGCCCAGCCCTTAGGCCTGACCCTCGGGCTCCCCAGTGACAGGCGCCCCTACCACACCGTCCCACAGACCACTTTCGGACGACCCAGCAGCAGCCCAGCCTCCTGACGAAGGCCCCGCAAGACCCAGTAGCAGCCCGGCCTCCTGACGAAGGCCCCCTGGGCGACCCAGCAGCAGCCGACCCCCTGATGAAGACTGCCTCCTCCCGGGACCTCCACAACGCCGGGCCTACCTCAGAAGCAACCCACGGCTACATCACATGCCCCAGAGTCCCCCAGCCATTGTATTGAACTAGTTATTGTGTATTGTGTGCCACTGTACTGTATTGTGTTCAGTGTAAAGAGTTAAGGTAATATACATGTAAGGTTTGTTGCCCAGCATTTTTATGCCCTGTTCCCCTATTGCATAAGCATACCCAACCCGGTCTAGAAAGAGGACCCAGCTCTAGGCGCCGCGTTTATGGAGCGAGTACTCGTCCCTTATACATGCCGCATAACACTAAGAACGAGTGTGGTGTTTCAATATGGTGGCCAAAGTCACAGGCTTGATGCGGAGACAGTCCCTCCATATTATAGAGCTCAGTTCTGACAGCTTTAGGGCACCCAACACCATTTCCCTCAGACAAGTCTCGACCCTTATTTCAGGCTGTAGTGATGTACCAGTACACAGAGGCTATTTCCGATTTTATTTTTTTTTAATCTCATCTTTGACACACCGTGTCAGATCACTTCCACTAGTGTTGTAAGTCAACTGTGTGGTAGCAGAAAATGCGTATTATAAGCTAAATGAAGAACTTGCTTAAATTACTTTGGCATACAATCATGTCTGTGATCCTCATCGTCATCCATACCTCGTTCCCTCCCTAGAGTAGAGTAAGGTAGTCGTCTACGGTCCAAAGAGCCAGGGAAAAAATATAATAATGACACATACACACACAAAAAAAAAACAGTCTGCCCATGCAGTTGAATAGTCCACACTCTTGTTCATTCATCATTCAAGCCTCCAGAATCCTGAACCCACCTCACAGGCATAGACATCCACATTTACATGCATCATAGTCTTATCACCCTAGGTCAGTCCGACAACTATCACTTCACAGGGAAAGAATAGAGATGCCAAACCTTTGCTTTACAGTCCTCCATGCAAGTTTCTTCCGACCAGCTCCATCCTCTGTCAGTTCCCCATAATCTCATCACTCTCCATACACCGCTTTCACACACTCATTTATCTTGGCCTGTCACACCTCTTTCCACTTTCAAACAGGCGGAGATATACCTGAAATGCCCACCGAGATGGGAGACCCGGGGAGGGGTTTCGGAACACCCATTGTAGGGGACCACCGGGAGGCAGGTAAGGTGCGCATAGGCACAGGACAAGACGGGTCCACGTCCATGACTGTCTTGCGTCCCTCATTGCCTCAGCCTACGGCCTGCCAGGAACACAGTTCTGGCAGCCTATACTCCAGCCGAGACAGCCCTCGCCAGGTTCTGGGTGGGACTGATTCCACAGTCCCAGACAGCACCGCGACACAGGCCACCGTCCATGTCGGGGAGGCAGAGCAGGCCACGTTCTGCTTCTCAGCTGTTACCCCCTGCAGGACCGCAACACAGGCCACCGTCCATGTCAGGGAGTCAGAGCAGGCCACCGTCCGTGTCAGGGAGTCAGAGCAGGCCACCGTCCGTGTCAGGGAGTCAGAGCAGGCCACCATCTGTGTCAGGGAGTCAGAGCAGACCACCATCCGCTCCTCACCTGCAGTCACCTCCAGGGACAGCACCACGACAAAGGCCACCGTCCGTGTCGGGGAGGCAGAGCAGGCCACCGTCCACTCCTCAGCTGATCCCTCCTGTAGGACCACGACACAGGCCACCGTCCGTGTCGGGGAGGCAGAGCAGGCCATCGTCTGCTCCTCACCTACAGGCACCCCCAGGAACAGCACCACGACACAGGTCACCGTCTGTGCTGGGGAGGCAGAGCAGGCCACTGTCCGCTCCTCATCTGTTACCTGTGATGGCACTGTGATACAGGTCACCATCCATACCAGGAAGGAAGGATTGGCCACCCTCCATCCTCTGACTGCCACCTCCACAGGCAGCAGGACCGCGACACAGGCCATCATCCATGTCAGGCAGGTAGAACAGGCCACCGTCTGTTCTCCTCCTGAAGTCCCTGGAGTTAGAGGAACCACCATGTCAGCCACCGTCCTCACGGGGAAGGCAGAGTAGGCCACCGCCTGCTCCTCTTTACCCTTGGCCCTATGACGTTTCCTACGGAGGACGTACCTGGCTCGGCCCACCACCACTCCAGTGGCCGAGCGGGACAACTCTCTCTCTCTCCCCACAGAGGTGAATCCCTGGAGAAGCTGCAGCTGGAGGAACTCTGGCGAGACCCTGTGACGAGCCCGGGAGTCTACGCCCTTCAACCAGCCCCCATAAGACGTCCTCACCTGTTGGACTCCTGGAGGAAGGGTTGCTGCAGGCCACCCCTGACGGCGACTCCACCTGCGGCAGACCGCAGCCCCCGGACACCCAGGGGCGTCCCCAGGACCCCCGGGCGTGACCTCCCCAGCCCCATCGGCCGGAGTTCTACTTTCCAGAGTAGGTGCAAACAAGCGCGCCTACTCGTCCTCTTCGGCCCTAGCCCCGAGAGCTGAACACCACGACGAGGCCTCACCAGGCAAGGGCCTCCCTCTACGCCACCCAGCAGTCCAGCCCAGATGACCCGGCCCCTGGCAAGAGTCCCGTGCCTCCTGCGTGAGGACACCTATGACGGGACTCCTCCCACACCTGGTCGACACCTGTGAGTTGCCCGAGTATCCAGTCGCCCAGACCCAAGTCCTCTAGTCCTATATGAGTTTTGTGCCTGAATAGTGTATTGTACTACTGTATATTGTATCTGTATCTTCGTCACTGCTGTGTAACTAAGGTAATATACGTGTAATGTTGGTTTAGCTGAGTTTTTATGCCCTGTTCCTCTAGTTATTTGCACTAGACCCGGTCTTGAAAAGAACCCCAGCTCAGTCGCTCATGATCAAGGGACAAGGAGTTGAACCATGAACACGCAGCATAACAATACCATTTTTACCACTATAATTCACACACATTCTCTCGCATGACTTAAACAGTCCTCAATAGCAATATTCTTATTCATTTCTCACTTTCATATCACACAAAATTTTCACATCCTTATGTTAAAAGTGGTATTACATATGTTTGTGATACTAAAGTAACAATAATTCCTCAAGACTGAACACCAATCAGCAGCTCAAGATTAAACTACAGAGAAGACCGCACTGACCTATTAGTACATCAATTATCTATTCCACATAGACTTTACTAAAACTGGGACAATCATTATCATCAATTAGGTAATAAACCAACAGTTTATTGCTTCCTATATCCATTTTAAGTCTCATTTAGAGAACATCATCTATATTAATCATTTTACTAATCGAAAATGCTATAAGATCTATTTGGTTACAGATTTTTTTTATAAAACATACATACATATATACAGACGTGAATGTATAAAATACATAGAAATATGCATTAATTATATATAATATATATCATAATCTACATTTTATTCAAATGTGGCGTGTCTGAACCTTTCATCAAAAATGGATGCCATACAACAAAAACTCTAGACAAAAATATTCCAACTTGAACGGAAAGGTTACTAATTAAGCAGTTGTTGAAGTTATGGATTACTTGTCTTCTTTTAAATCTACTTTGCTGTTTTCATAGATACTTATTGTGTATTCTGGGATATAACTGAGTCCCAAACAGCATGCAAATAAAATGATCAGTAAGATAAAAAGGACCTCTCAAGAAATGAAAACCATAATGAAAATGGTAATTCATAAGACAGGGCACAAAAGAAAAATAGGTCATCAGGCAAAAAATGGTAACTCATAAGACAGGGCACAAAAGAAAATAAGGTCATCAAGCAAAAGTGATACCTTAAAGCTTGAGACGAAAGAGGCCTATAGAATTACTGTCCGAGCTATTTTGATGCAGTCGCCAGAAGCTACAAATCCTGCTGAATCTACACCAACTTTACCGTGATCAAAGATTTGATATGATTATTTTACATGCCATTCTTCTTTTGGTCAGTTACTGCCACACCCACAGCCTTCGCTGCTTGATATGATGAGCTCGAAGCGCCGCAACTGCCTCCTCCACTTTCTCATTAAGGGAGTTGTGATCCTTCAGCATGTGCAACAGATAGGAATTTTCAATTTCCAGCAACATGCCAGTAATCTTTCCAGCCAGCTTAGGATATGATTCATGTATGAGAATGAAGAGCCTGTCACCCAGCATCTGCTTTTGCTCCTGAGGTGAAGCTGCAGCCAACATGGATGGGGTCAGTGGCTGAAGTGCAGCGACTGCCACCTCCACTTTGGTCTTGAGTAAGTTGCGATCTTCCAGCATGTACAACAGAAATAAATAGTTCATATCCAACAACATGCCAGTAATCTTAATAGCAAGGTCAGGACAGATTTCACGGATGAGAGGGAAAAGTCTCTCACCCAGCATCTGCCTCTGTTCTTGAGGCAAGGCTGAAACCAACATCGATGGGGTAAGTGGCTTCTGACCCTGGATGTGCACAGCTGGCTGGGCCACCGGGACCACTGCAGCAGTAGCAGAAGTAGGGCCTCCACATGACACAGCTGGAGGATTACGCATATTGTTAGTGCACTTGTTGGAAATAAATGCAGCGGTTGAGAGGGCAGCTGTTGGTGGCACACCAGCAGCGTGAACAACAGGCCTAGCCGCCTGCAGCAGGTTGAGTATTTGCTGTTGCTGAGCAGCTGCAGCAGCAGCAGAAGCCATGGAGAAGACATTGCGAGGAGGCTGTGTATGGCATGGGGAAGATCTGAATGGAGCAGCCTGCACTGGTAAGGACGCAGTGGTTCCAGCCCGAACCTGTGCTGCTGGTTGAGCTGGCCAGCGAGGGGTGGCTCTGATCTGTGCAGCCATCTGTGGAGTATAGAAAGACTGAGCCTGTGGCACTGTTGGCATGAAGTAACTGGTACCACCAGGCTGGAACTTCTGTCCTATTTGCTGCATCCTCATGCCTGCAACACGCTGCATGTACTGAGAAGCCAAGTGAGCCTCGCGGTCTTCACGGCGTTGTGCCAGAGTAACATACAATGGTTTGCTGACCAAGATTCTGCCATTCATCTCCGTAACTGCACGTGTAGCTTCTTCTGGTGTAGAGAAGCAAACAAAGCCAAAACCCTTTGATCGTCCGTCTTCAGTCATGACTTTGGCACTGGTGATTGCTCCATAGTTTGAGAATTCCTTACGGAGCCTTTCATCATCAATTGTATCATCAAGATTCTTTATGTAAAGGTTAACAGGTCGGTTTCTAAGCATCCTCTCAATCATCATTTCGAATTCCTTTAGCTGAGCCTGACGCTCTTCCCTCTCTAGGGCTCTTCCTACATGAATCTGTTTGCCATTCATCTCCTTGCCATTTAGATCCTCGCAAGCCAACCTGGCAGCTTCAGGTTCTTCAAAAACAACACAGCCAAATCCTTTGGATTTCCCCTCCACACTATACAGCACTCTGTGATTGGTAATCCTACCGAAAGCAGAGAAAACCTCATATAGCTTCTCATCATCCAAATCATCTCCGAAGGTCTGTAAGTATACCAAATTATTATAATGGTTTGCCGTCTCACTGAACTCTCTTTGTCTGGTTCTAGGGATGAATTCTCCCAACTTTTCCATTACTTTCTGGATGTTTCTTCAGACAGTCTTTGCTTTCTCAAAGTGCACAAGCAGTAGCCCATGGAATTACCTGGAATAAAAAAAATTACTGCATTCAGCTCGATAAATAACAATCCTAAGTAATCTACACACACACACACACACACACACACACATGACATGAGTTTAGGACGAAGGAAATTGCAAAAAAGTAAAAGATCAACTGTGCCACAGGAAACTGACCACAGTCACTCACACATTCAAGCATTCACCTCAAATTCCTGTTACGCGCTTCTCTCGTAGCCTATATTTGTTTTGGACATTATGTGCTTCACAACCATAACCACTTTTCTACAAGCTATCTTAATTGCTCTCCACACTCTGAAATCGCACTATGTACTAAAATTCCTACCAATTAGAAGTTCTATGCACCAGCAGAGAGCAAAATTCCTGTTTACACTCTTCTCGTAGCCTAAATTTGTTTGGGATATTATGTGCTTCACAATCATAGCCATTTTTCTAAAAGCCACCTTAATTACTCTCCACACTCTGAAATCATATGTACTAAAATTCCCACCAATTAGAAGTTCTATGCACCAGCAGAGAGCCACCTCACTCGTCACCTTAGAAACTTAAGATCTTCGAGACTGCAGCGACTGGTGGAAAATTGCTCACCCATTCATCATCCAGTCCCAAATTGCCCCATCAACATTACAATAATGGGTTAAAAACATTAGCACATCATCGGTGACAATATCAGCGCACATTGAAACCACCTGGGTACTGCATATACTAAATGTAGTTAATAAATCTGTGTGGCAGTAACTCAGACTGTTAGGTTTTTTCTTCGTCCTGGATGACAAACATCAATCATGTCAGTCTTCAGTCATGCTGACCTTAGAGGCTGCATTTACAAATCATCTTGAGTTACGTGAAAGATTTTTTTCTTCTCTTAGTACCTACCATGCAATGTACACAATTACACTTAACTGAATATTTAAATGAATCAAACTGTATAGATTTCAGATAATACAAATACTATGGAGACCAATTTACCCTGAAATCATTTGAGATCCTCGATAAATTCGAACCCTACTTGGATACTCGCCGACAAACCCGCGCCTCCCATCATGCACCTTGCATTATTATAGATCTTATATTACTGATTTACAAATAAACTGCGAGTTCTGTATAAGATCAGATATCATTATCCATTTACTGTCGTCGTGATCAAATATTATTATCCATTTACTGTCGTCGTGTCAATTGAAAATCGAGTTTCCTCAACAACCCACAACAAATTAAATTAACGAGTTCAAAAGCTGGTGGTGACAGAGGCGCCAACTACGAACACCCAGCTTTCCCTGAGTATTATTGTGGCGGCCATGGATAACTCTAGTTATGTCGTGCATGCCCAGAATAGTAAACTTTAAATATGAGCCAAGGAAATTTGGAACAAGAGGAACTAGAAAGCTCTCAAAGAGTGCATATCTCCGCCAGTGCCAATAAAAAGGATCAGAATCAAGTACCGTGGATATAGGATCAGGATCCTCCCCCAGTTTAATCAATTCTTTCTTTGTCCATGGTCCACCTTTCCACTAAATTTCATTGAAATCCATTGAGAACTTTCGGAGATATTGTATGGGATAGTCCGGACCAGACTCGCTCCCAAATTTAATCATTTCTTCCTTGGCCCATGGCCACCCTTCCACAAAATTTCATTAAAATCCGTTCATAACTTTAGAGTAATCCCCGATCCGGATCCTACTTCAAAATTAATCGTTATTTCTTTGTCCAATGTGCACCTTTCCACAAAATTTCATTGAAATTCACTGAGAACTTTTGGAGATATTGTGCGGGATACTCCGGATCCGGCCCCAAATTTAATGATTTATTCCTTTGGCCATGGGCCACCCTTTCACAACATTTCATCAAAATCCGTTCATAACTTTTTGAGTAATCCTGGTAACTGAGACAAACAGACAGACAAACCAACGCGCGGTTAAACTCTACCTCCTTGAGCAGGGTACAAGGAGTGCAAAACCTCGAGCTCTTGCATCGATCGATATCTGCGGAAATAACTTAGCAATGCGGGTGATGAATATATGGCATAATCGCCTATATGTTCCTTTGAGATTAACAAACGAAGAGTTGAGGAAGTCACAGAACTCTGTAGGAGTAAGAGCATAATAAATAAATGCCAGCCTATACAAGTCTATCCTAAGGTAAGCAGTATTCTTCTTCAGCATAGGGTTTCTAATAAAAATCGGTGTTGTGTGATTAATTACGGTTCTATAAGTAGGCTACACCAGCAGATATTCTTGGATTTATGTCTGGACTGACAAAACGGTTATGCTATTGATGTGTTTTTTAATATTTATTTTATTTTTTTATTTATTTATTCATTTTGTACAGCCTCCACGGACCTCAATATGGTGAAAAACGTAATCAGCCTGGTAGAGATAGTTTGGTAGTTATGGAGAATTTGGTTGCCACTTTACAGATTTTCTTCCCACTGCATCAGCTCAACAGAAACATTCAACAGAGTTTTCCCACTGAACACACTCCGTAAAGTATCATAATTTTCCTAGCCCTAATTCTCACTCAAGATATGAAAGTAATAGGTTGTAGAAATATAATCTCAGTTAACACCAGCGACATCCTTCATATTAATAATTGTAGTGGTATAACTTTAATTTCTGTTTTAAATAGTCTAGAAGTTGTTATATTTTCTAAAGAAAAATGTACCCTACCAGCAGATTTGGCCCTTGGCAAGAGCCAAGAGCGAGAGTTGCTCCAAATACTTCTTAAACCTAAGCTAATTCAGAGTTACCGTACTTGAAAAGTTAGTAAAGACACGAGTTTTAATTTATTTCTCATACGGATTGCATGACAATATAAGCTTAGAGTGCATATGTAAAATGTTTTTGTACTGGCTTTGTATAACCAGGAAATAAAACTGAGCCCTATAATATGGAGAGGCTATCTCCACAGTGAGCGTGTACCTTTGGCCGCCACAATGGAATACCTGCACTCGTCGCCTCCACAATGGTAATGCAATTGGATCACTGGTCTTAGCTTGCTGTTGCTTACATACTGTAAGGTAAGCAGTGGGCCATGGCACTATATTTTCCGAATTCATCGGCTGATTTCAAAAGACGTGGGCGTCGGTGGTGTAGATAAACATCAGCGCCGCCCTGGGCCCCTGGTGGCGGTTACACAAACTACGTGGTGCTTCCCATGAGAAAACCTCTCCGTACTACTCAGTGCTCAACTCCCTCTTTATCCCCCCACCTCCCCGAAGGAGAAGGATGCATTGGAGAACGGCAACTTCAGCCCGCAGTTGACTGAGTTTATGCTAGAATGAGCCGGATGCCACATCATCACCACTCATGTGTTAATGTACACTCAATACACCATGCAGTCATCTTCTATAGCCTCTGTGCTCCACTATGCATCAAGGTCTTCATAACACTACAGTATATCACTTCAGCTGTAACAATGGGTTAGCACTAGGATATGCTGTTCACGAAGAAATGCTGTTCACGAAGAAATGCTGTGGAAGAAGAACAAAAGGAACCTAGTGCCAGAATCCAGCACAAAGCCGGATCATCGGCTACAAGTTGTGTGCGCTAGGTGGGCCGGGAGCACAGACACAGCGCCGGGAAAGAAATGGGTCAGAGGAAGAAGTATATCACAGATAGGGCTATGAAGTAAGGAAGGGAATTAGATGTCGGAAAGAAGACCAATAGAGGAAAGGAAGGACATGATATTATGGAAGGGAATATACGGAGATTCTCGGAGAGTCTGCAAGAAGGGGGGGGGGGACGTTGGAGGTGAGACAAAAAAGGAAATGAAATACGTCGCTGTACAGTATAGTGTAAATAGGACAATCAAGGAAAATATGGCGTACGGAGAGAATGGTATATCAACGAGTACAAAGAGAAGGGCGACAACCAGACATCAAATAAGAGTAAGTCTAGTATGACCAATTCTAAGACGAGCTAGAGCAGCCTTCCACCTCCTATTACGGTGGCAAGGGGTTAACCAAGGAGAAATAAACGGTTTAACAGCACGCGATAGATTCCCAGCAAGACTGCCACCGGTGTTGAAGGAAGGAAGATAGGGCAGGAAGAAAATCAGAGACTAGAGTGAAGAAGGAAGGACAGGCTTCTCTGGCAACAGACATGCGAGCCAACTGATCAGCACGTTCATTGCCCGCGATGCCCACATGTCCTTGGACCCAACAAAACTTGACTGTTTTACGACGAGAGGAGATGCAGAACAACCGTTCCTAGATACGAAAGACTAAAGGGTGAGGAGCAGGAGGTGACTGAAGAAGAGACAGAGCACTGTATGAATCAGAGAATATTACAAATGAGAGAGAGGAGGTACGACAAATATACCGCAACACAAACAAGAGGGTATATAACTCTGCTGTTAGAACACTTGCATAAGCAAGAAGGCTAAAATAATAAACGGTGTCAGGAAAAAGAATCGTGAATCCAACTCCCGCAGAGGTTTTTGAACCATCAGTGCCTATAGGGACAGCAGAGGAATGGTGGGAGACATGGTCAGAAAACCGGGAACGGAGACTGAATGAAGAAGAATTGGACCTGGATTAAGGGAAAATGGAAGGACAAACGTGGGGTCGCGGAAGTAGCGCTACCACGGGGGAAAAAGACGTGCGGAAAGAGAAGACATTACTAGTAGTAATGGAGGAGTGCGAGAGGAGCGTACGAGCTCTTCTTCTTCTTCTTAGGAGTGCGAGAGGAGCGTACGAGCTCGAACTGCAAAAGGTGGCTTGGTCCTAGGAATGGAAAGCATGTCTAAGTCAAGACTGGGAGGAAGTTGAGAAGGGGTATGAGGAACACAGTGCAACTTGGCATAGGCACGAAGAGAAAGTGGAGCACGACGGCGGAAAAGTGATGGAATTCCTGATTCAGCATACAGATTCTCAACTGGAGAGGACTTAAAAGCGCCAAGAGCCAGACACAAACCGTGATGATGCACAGAATCAAGTTCTTGGAAGACGGTGTCTGAAGCGGAAGAATAAACTAGGCAAGAATAATCAAGTTTGGAGAGAACGAGAACAATATGGAGTCGAAGGAGAGTAGTCAGATCAGCACCCCACGACACATGAGACAAAGTTTGTAAGACAGAGGCGTTGCAAGGCTGAGATTTTCAAGGAGGCATTATAATCCTTCCAGGTAATACGGGAGTCGAAAAGAAGGCCAAGAAAGGAAATGGAGGTTTTGATGGGAAAGGAGAGCCATAGAGAAAAAGAGGTGGTTGAGAAATATGATGAGAACGAGTAAAAGTAATAGCACGAGACTTAAGAGGAGAGAACCGAAAGCCATGAGAAGTAGCCCATTCTGAGGCAGCGGAAACCGCACGTTGAATAAGAGTCCAAGGGTAGAGATATCAGAGTTTTGAGGCATATATTGCAAAATCATCTACATATAAAGAAGAGCAAACACCAACTGGGAGACAACAAACAATCCCATTAATTGCCAATAAAAAAAAGGGTAGTGCTAAGAACACTGCCTTGGGGAACACCTTCGTATTGTGAGAATGGATCTGAATAAGTATGCTGAACACAGGCTCTAAAGAAACGAGCTGATAGAAAACCCCAAAGTTACCATCAATACCACAAGAACGAACTGTGCGTAAAATACAGTAGCGCCAGGCTGTCATAAGCCTTCTCAAGGTCAAAGAACACTGCGACAACAGATTGTTGAGTGGCAAAGGCTGAGCGGATATGTCTCTAGATTTAGGAGGGGAGTTAAGGTGCCGTGTGCTTTACGAAAACCAAACTGTGAAGAGGACAAAAGCTGCTTGGATTCTAGGAGCCACATAATACGATGATTTATCATACGTTCAAGTAATTTACAAAGACAGCTAGTAAGAGCAATGGGGCGATAATCTTGAGAGGCATGGCCTTCCACCATTTCAGATGTCCATCATTCACCAGTACATCACATTGCATCACCTTCTCCCGCAGGTCACTTCCCATATTTAAGTTCCAGACTTTGAAGCTTCTATTCACATAGCTCAGAACAACTCTGCCAAGCTCTATGAAGCACAGGATCATCCATACATTAAACCCGAAGAACTAATTCCTTCACCAGCTTTATTTTTCTTTAACCGTGTATCAATCTCTCAGCCCCATTCATATACTGTGCATTACACATACTACAGAGAACAGTTTTCATGCTTCATTTCTCATTCCCACACCGATATTTAAACTCTGTCATCCATCTACTGTTAAACAAGCAGCACAGCACAGGCACAATCACCACAACCATTGTCAAACCCAACAGACATTCCAACATGAAGACATACTTATGTAGAGCAGTACACCACCTAACACCATACTACACCCCCCACCCTCCCTACATCCACCTATCAGATGTCCCTAGACAAATGATTCTAGTTCACCTACCTAGGCTTATTATAGCAGAACATCACCCAGCCCTTAACTACCAGCTTTGATTTGCACTGGGTGTAATCACTTGACATGCACCCCCTTTAACACATACACACAAACAAACCAGTCGAGCAATGCACAGCACATGCCACACCAGCAGTGTAGGAAGCCTGTGGTACAACAAAGGGGCAGTTGCTTACTTGTGGTAAACTATCTTCTCAGACTGACTGGGGTTTAGCAACACAAATAGTATTAGGGTGCCAGCCACCTAAATCCTTACAGGTAAGCCCCAGGCCACAACCCACAGACTCCAGCAGTTTTTTCCAGTCAAATGCAAAATACTGAAACTTGTGGTAGAACCTAAGCAGAGAATACAATCTTGTTCAGAAATCTTAAATTATTGCATGCTTTCATATAATTATGCACCACAGAATAACCACTATGTTAAGTTACTAAGACTGCAATGATAACCTATAACAGCATCATATATCAATTCCCAATATTCATTTGGATAATTAAAATCGTATATTAGGTTATGGAACAGAAGTTTATTGTTGCCAATATCCATTTAAAGTCTCATCCATAGCACACTGTTACACTTTTTTTAGCATTTTACTGATGGAACTGTTATATGATTTTTTGCCCGTTGGTTGGGCATTTTCAGTTTTTATAAAACATTTTAATACTTTTTTATATATATATATACCATTTGTTTTTTCCTTACCGGTACTTATAAAATGGCATGTCTGAACTTCAACTACAGTAAAATGGATTCCATACAAATAAAACTCTTGGTTGACAAATGTTCCGACCTGCCATAGGGTTGCATTATAATGAACAGAAAGGTTGCATTATAAGCAGCTGCTGCAGTTATTGGTTACTTGTCTTAAGGTTTTTTTTATTTATTTTACTATTTTTTTAGATTTTTTTTTTTTGTATTGACACCTACTTGACAGACTGTTCACGTGGTTGTGGTCGAACCTAAATATGCCCTATCTACTGGAGTCCAACACAGCATGCAAATAAAATGGTCAGTAAAATAAAGGACCTTTGAAGAAATGAATATCATAAAAACTGATACTCCAAAGACAGGGCACAAAAGAAAACTAAATCAAGCAAAAGTGCTGTCTCGATAAAACTTGAGATGAAAGAGGTCTGTAGAAACATTCTTACTGTCCATGTGGACTGCTGCTGCAGTGGCCAGCAGAATCTTCAGCTACACTAAAATCAAAGACCTGACAATTTTACATGTCATCCTTCTTCTGAGCAGCTACTGCTACAGCCACAACTTGCTGCTTGGCCTGGTGAGCCTGAAGCACAGCAACTGCCTCCTCCACCTTTGCTTTGAGAGAGTTGCGATCCTCCAGCATGTGCAGCAGATCAGAATTGTCAATCTCCAATAACATGCCAGTAATCTTACCAGCCAGTTCAGGATAGATCTCACGGATGAGAGGGAAGAGTCTCTCACCCAGCATCTGCTTTTGTTCTTGAGGCAAGGCTGCAGCCAACATTGATGGGGTAAGTGGCTCCTGACCTTGGATGTGCACAGCTGGCTGGGCCACCGGGGCCACTGCAGCAGCAGCAGCTGGGCCTCCACCTGACACAGCGGGAGGATTACGCATGTTGTTGGTGTACTTGTAGTTGGAAGCACGTGCGGCAGTTGAGAGGGCAGCTGTTGGTGGCACACCAGCAGTAGGAGCAACAGGCCTAGCTGCCTGCAGCAGATTGGGTATTTGCTGCTGCTGAGCAGCTGCAGCAGCAGTAGCCATGGGACGGACATTGCGAGGAGGCTGAGTTTGGCGTGGGGCAGATCTGAATGGAGCAGCCTGCATGGGGAAGGCCGCAGTGGCCTGGGCTCCAGCCCGAACCTGTGCTGCTGGTTGAGCTGGCCAGCGAGGGGTGGCTCTGATCTGTGCAGCCATCTGTGGAGTATAGAAACGCTGAGCCTGTGGCATTGTTGGCATGAAGTAACTGGTACCACCAGGCTGGAACATCTGTCCCATTTGCTGCATCCTCATGCCTGCAACACGCTGCATGTACTGAGAAGCCAAGTGAGCCTTGCGGTCTTCACGGCGTTGTGCCAGAGCAACATACAATGGTTTGCTAACCAAGATTCTGCCATTCATCTCCGTAACTGCACGTGTAGCTTCTTCTGGTGTAGAGAAGCAAACAAAGCCAAAGCCCTTTGATCGTCCATCTTCAGTCATGACTTTGGCACTGGTGATTGTTCCATAGTTTGAGAATTCCTTTCGGAGCCTTTCATCATCAATTGTATCGTCGAGATTCTTGATGTAAAGGTTGACACCTTGGTACCTATTCATCCTCTCAATCTTCATCATTTCGAATTTCTTTTTCAATTCAGCCTGACGTTCTCCTCTCTTCTGGGCTCTTCCTACGTAAATCTGTTTGCCATTCATCTCCTTGCCATTTAGATCCTCACAGGCCTTCTCAGCAGCTTCAGGCTCTTCAAATGCAACAAAACCAAAACCTTTGGACTTCCCCTCCTCATTGCACATCACTCTGTGACTGGTAATCTTACCAAAAGCAGAGAAAACTTCATACAGCTTCTCATCATCCAAATCCTCTCCAAAGTTCTTGACATACACATTAGTAAAACGCTTTGCCTTCTCACCCAACTCCTTTTCTCTCTCTGCCCTGGGAATAAATTTGCCCACATAAACTTTCTTGCCATTAAGCAACATTCCATTTACTTTCTGAATGGCACTCCTGGCTGCCTCTTCTGTCTCAAAGTGTACAAATCCATAGCCCTTGGAATTACCGGTCTCATCTGTGGCAACCTGGAACAGAAAATTGCTGCAGTAGCTTTTATAAATTTTTATATAAACTAGTATAAGCTGAACCTAGAAACAAGAAAATAGCACAAATGTACGTCCAAAAGTGTCCAATAATACAGGTCATGCACTAATATACCACATTCACAATCCTTACTTAAACTAAAACCACTCCCCTCTCCCCCTATTTCAAGTTTTTGTACAACTCATTGTCAACTACAAAGTTCTTGTGCAGCCATTGTCTCAATTTCATTAAGAGCTTCATTACCTACCAATATCACTTCATGTCACTTTACCTCACAATGAAACCTCTTTCTATTATACCTAGAAAGCTTCCAACAGTTCATCTCCATTCAACAGATATTCACACAACTACCTCAAAGTTAATGACTGGGTGGCTGCAAAATTAGTGCTAAAATTATCATGGGTGAAAGACTACAGTCCAACAAACTGCAAATTTGAAAACATGGGTTAAGTATAACAAAAACTATGATTTTAACTGCTCAGATGTGTAGTTAGTGCTTAGACTGATGGCCAAGAGGCAATGATTGTAAGCTATGTAACTGATTCTAAAATTAAAACAGCCCAGGCATGCAAAATTATAAACTGTGCTGAACAATGGTGTGGCTAATTAAAAATTTAAGACCTGAATGATTCATATATTAAAGTTCACATTAACAGGCACTACCATTTAATCTCTTCTATACAATTATGCATTTTCATATTTACTCTTGTTATACATTGATTAATATTTATATGGACAGTGTCCTAAGGAAGGTGAATGCAAGAGTGTTAGGTGGAGGACTGAGTCTGATAAATGCTAATGGTAGAGAGTGTAATCTGAATCGGGTGCAGTTTGCAGACGATACTGCACCAGTGGCTGATTCAGAGGAGAGATTGAGACAGTTGGCAGAGGAGTTTGGAAGGGTGTGAAGAGGAAATTGAGAGTAAATGAGAATAAGAGTAAAGTGATGAAGTGTACGAGGTTGGTAGATGGCAGGAGGATGAATATACCGTAGTTTTGAATGGAGAGTTGCTTGAGGAGGTAGTGTGTTTTAAGTATTTAGGGTCACATGCTGCTGTGGATGGAAGAATAGATGCAGAAGTGAAGTTTAGAATGAATGAAGTAGGAAAGGTGCTGGGAGAAATGAAAAAAGTGTTTAGATGTCACTCACTTAGAATGGATGTAAAGAGAAGGCTGCATGAGGGTGTTGTGATACCAACTGAATTATATGGGGCTGAAATGTGGAATATGGGTGTAGCAGAGAGTAAAAGTTTGAATGTAATGGAGATGAGGTGTCCGAGGAGTATGTGTGGAGTGACGCGTATGGATCGAAAGAAATGAAATGCGAAGGAGAACTGGAGTTGTGTTGGAGATGGCAGATCAAGTTGAGCGGAGGGTGTTGAGATGGTATGGCCATATGGAGAGAATGGATGGTGAGCAATTGGTGAAAAAGGTAACTGGACTGGATGTGAGAGGTGTATGGCTGAGAGGAAGACCACAAATAGGATGGATGGACAGTGTGAAGAGAGCGTTGGATGGGAGTGGGATGTCTGTTGAGCAAGGAAGAGTGGCTGCGCATGACAGGAATGGAGAGAAATTGTGAATGAATAAATGATGCCGCAGCCCTAAGGAGATATTCTCCCATATTTGGTCCGATCAGCTGATCAGGTCAGGTGCAGGTAAGGGGATGGGTCCATTATGATGTAGCAGGGGTAAACTAGCTCTGCTGTTGGGCCCTGCTGCAGTTGTTGCCGACTGCACTGCACAGTTAACCCTTGTGCAGTGTGGTGCAGTGAGGATCTGTACCTTCTCCCCTTAGGGCTAAGATGCGAATGAGTGTGTGTGTGTGTGTGTGTGTGTGTGTGTGTGTGTGTGTATGAGTAAATTGGAAGTGTCATCCTGTCTTGGCTACCTCCCTTTCTTTGGGGGAAGCAGCCTAAGTATATGGATAGATAAAGACCTTTAAACGATATTCTTTGGCGAGTGTTTAAAATGAAGGCTGCATCTACCCTTGCCAGTTTAAAAAACATGACAGAGTTAATAGATCAACTATTTATGGCTATCTAGCAAGCATTACAATACTTTTGGCTACTGTTCTGTGCTGCAATATTCCAAAAACCTGAATGGTTTGGTGGTGTGTAGGGTGAAGTCACCTATGATCATACTGCTGGGGGAAATTTTTTTTATAAAATCTGAAAACGTGAACACTTTACGAAACCAGTCTCAACTGCCTCTCCCTAGAATTACAATCAAGATAAATATTTGCAGCACACTGAATATGGGGTGCATATTGCATGGATCAACCACTCGGAGGTGGTGATCCATATAGACCCAGAGGTTTCGTTTCATTTCGTTTTTTGAAGGCTGCAACATGCTTGCATGCGTCGGCCTTTTTGGAATTGGAGCATGTAGCATTTTATGACCGGATGCCCTTCCTGATGTCTACCAATGACCCTTGGGTGGATTCGATCCTCCGACCCTACGGCCAGAGCAGAGCGCTTTAACCCACTGAGCCACGGCTGCTACAAAATACCAAAAAGCAGACTGACAATTTCTGGCATGAGTTATATTTTCTTGCAATAAAGGAAGAAAACTGAATAGGAAATCATGTTCCAGAGTTATATTCCAATACATCAACAATTACTGAACTGAAAAATCTAGGGAAATTTCATTAAGCTAGCAAATCTTGTTTTTCATGTAGGTAATTGCAAAACTTCACTTGACTGCCTGTTATTACTCCCTACTTTGCAGAATATAGGAATTCAAAGGTGTCTTTTCTATCTGACTTATTGCTAAATCCAAGATAAGTCTTCATTCACAAGCCTTGCTCCTCACGAAAAGCATAAGAACTTATGTGAATGCAATGTACCATACACACCCATATCGTCAAGTACGGACCACGACTCTGTACAGCGTTGGATTCAAATTATGTCTAATAAATGCCACAACTTGCTAATCACTTTTATGGTGTCATATCACAGATATTCACCATCCTTGCCCACATCACCATGAGCTACAGCAGTTTAGAGGAAAGGATTATCCATCCATCCATTCATCATCCAATACTACGTTGCCCATGAGAAGCGTAGGAACCCGGGGCTAGGCAAGTTGGTCCTGAATCCTGATATTTAAGAAAAGAGTGACAAGCCTCACTCATCCCTAAGTGGCATTATGTGAGCAATAAACCCCAACCTCCCCTTTCTGGATATAAACCTATACAAGCTCAATCCAACTGAAGCACCTTACTAACCCACTGAAAATTACATCAGGTGAAAGAGCTTATCCTTCACCAAGAATCGAGGGAGTTAGATACTACGTGGTAAGCCAGTCAGCACTCCCACAGTCCTGCCAAGACTACCAGCTTTGCATCACTGCATACATACAGAGATTTTAGAAGTCTTATACCACCATGTATGGACCACAGTGACTCCACCCAACAATCCACTTCCTTGGCATTTTAGTAGATGGTGAACTTATCATCCAATCCTACGTTGCCCCATGAGAAACGCAGGAGGCTGGGGCTAGGCAAGATGATCCTGACATTTAAGATGAAAGTGACCAGCCTCACTCATCCACGAGTGGCATTACACGAGCAATGATCCCCAACCACCCCTTTGATATAAACCTTCACCAGCTCAATCCGAATGGAGTGCCGCACACCCACTAAACCACTATTGCCACACGCCTTAATCCAGTAAGGGGTGGCCACAAACAAATCACCTCCATGTCACTCTGTCCCCTGCCATTTCACTGCCCTGCTCCCAGCTCACACCCCCCCCCTCAAATACCTCTCCACTCCATCTCATCCTTGGCCTCCCCACCCCTCCACCTCACTCACATACACTCTCCTCATCAGTCTCTCACTCTCCATCCTCTCCACATGCCCAAACCACCTTAATGTGAAACTCCCAACACTTCCTATCACGTCCACATCCACACCACAACGTTCTTTCACTTCCTCATTTTTCAGTCTATCTCTCCATGTGACTCCACCTGCTCCTCACAATTAACTCATTTCCACTGCTCTCACTCTTGACTTCTGTCCCTCCAACAGGGTCCAAGCTTCATTTCCATATGTTAGAGTTGGTATCACAATACTGTCATGTAGCAGCTTTTTCACTTCCATGCTCACTTCCCTGTTTCTTATCACTGCTTTCAAGAAACCAGCAACCTTTTTTCCCTGCTGCACACTTTCAAGCACTTCACCCTCCAAACTTCCATCCTTACTCATCACACTACCCAAGTACTTAAATGCACTCTCATTCTCCATATCCTCCCCATCCAATCTCACTGTATATTCTCCGACTTCACTTCTCTCAAAGACCATCACTTTACTCTTCCCTACATTCACCTTTAGACTGTTTCTTACACTCCCAAACTCATCTACCAAGCCTTGCAGCTCCCCTTCGTCGAACACTGCCCTCTCTCACTAGGGCCACTCCAACATCCACTTCCCTATCTTGTATCTCTTTTATAACCCCATCCATATACATACTGAACAACCATGGAAACATGACATCCTTGTTTCAATCCAACCTTCAAATGAAAAAATTCACTCAGTTCACCATCCACACACTGCAGCCTTAGCACCCTCATGCATACTCTTCACAGCCTTCAACAGCTTCCCATCTATTCCATATATTCTTAATACTTTCCACAATCCTTGTCTATCCACCCTGTCATAATGCTTTCTCCAAGTCCATGAAGGCTGCATACAAATTCTTTCCCTTCTATAGAAAGTTTTCCACTAAACCACCAGGTGCCAGAATTTGGTTATATGGTTACCACCCAGCATAATAAATGGTTTCCTGGTGTACAGGAAACCATTTGGCTTGTCACTCGGTGTAGAGTCACCCACAGGCAGAAGGACAAGGAAAAAATGAAGGAAAGAAAGACTGTAAAGTCACCCAAAGGCAGAAGGACAAGGAAAGAATGAAGGAAAGAAGAACAGAAGAGTACTGAAGTAAAGAAGGATGGAGGAGAGGAAAGGGCAGACACCCAAGAGCAGCACTACATTTAGTGAGAGCATGGCGAGCGCCCCCACCTACCACTGGCGCCCTCATTTTCTCGCAGTTCTAAAATGAATTTCTTATTCTTACAGATGTTGGGAGAATTGTTTGACTCACCCGTTAATGTGCCTTTTAGCTTCCTAAACCCATCCTGTGAACCACTATGATTTGAGGAAGAATTCATGAAATTACAGTGCACGTACCTAATGGTCCAAAACATCGGAGATGAAGTGACTGCCTGACTGCTTGGGATGGTAGCGTAGGGTTGCGTAAACACAAGTGACCTCCATTTCCTTCCCATAACTGTTCACATTTTTTTTTTATAGCTCGCGCTAACTCAACGTCACTGACAACGGTATGGTATGGTAAAGCATTGTTACACGATGGGGGCTATTAAGGGGTTAAGTAACATAACAGATTTTTTTCCCCCAGCAGTTAAAGGTATTTTACCACCATGAAAACAGTCCGAAAAAACAGAACGACAGGAGTTCTTTCTGTTGCGTAAGTTAAGCATTCATTTGGCGCTCATTCTGTTGTTCGTTCTTGTATACATGTGAAAGGGTATTGATACAAACAAAAATGTATTCCATTAACCCCTTAATAGCCCCCAGCATTGAACAACACTTAACTGTACTGGTGTCAGTGACTACTAGTTAATGCAAACTATAAAAATACTGCAAACAATTATGGGAAGGGAACAAAGGTTGCGGTATGTTTACACGACCCTACACTACCATCCCAGGCAGTCAGGCGGTTACTTCATTTGATGTTTCCCCCCATAAGGCACATGCACAGTAATTTCATTAATTCTTCCATTAATCATGGGTTTAGAAAACAAACCACAATGCCACGAAACAGTTCTCTTCAAATCTCAAATGGGGGGGGCGGGGACTGATTTTAGAACAGAAAAAATGGTCTCTGGACTAGCCAGGGAGCACACAAATTTCTGAACCCACGGCCACTGAGGGGTTAAGCAGTACCTATGACTGCTTGTTTCTGGCGCAATGGAAGAAACTTGACATACTCAAAGGTAGATTTCTTTTCCCAATTTCCTAACTGTAGGTTAGGTTAGGTTAAATTATAAGATAGGTAGGTTAGGACAGTCCCTTCCGCCACTATGCTGACAAATCTAACGAGTCGTCACAGTGGAACAGCTAAAAAGAATGGGGAAACAGATTTAACAAACACTGTTTAATTACCACGCCAGAAACACTGTACTGTCATCAGAAAAATATAAAAAATATAACAGACCATTAGGATGAAGAACTGATTTGGGAAGGTGCTCCTACAGTACTGCTTTAAGTAAAGCGTATGTTTAGCTGATGAGCAACGAGAGCATCTCGCTGGTGGTGGCTTCCCTTCCTTATCAATTGCCCCATCAAACTCCACCCTACCACACTCAGGAGTGGGTAGTAAGTGGGAGGCGGGCAGACTTACTCCTGCTTACCCATTGCTCGCTCGCTAGCAACAAGGTGTTGGCCGTTTAAATGGGAGCTATTGAACAGATACTTTTGTGTCTTACCATTCCACTGTATCATTCAATCATGACCCATACATGCCGAAATCTGGATATTCTGAACATGGATAATCGAGCTTTCACTGTTACTGTTTTACTATACAATAATCTTATTACAACTTAGCAGTCATGATAGGATGAGGGCAATGTCAGGCCAGGTTGGAGTAAATGGGGTAGGAAACATGTATTGAGACCCATTACATAATTTAATGGGCATTATTTGTTATAGCACACAAATTTTGGTGGCTTTCATAGCATCCATTACATCCAACTCTGGTTTACTGAGGTCTGCCAAAGTGAGGGTTTACTGTAATTAAATCTTTCTCCACAGTTTAATAAAGAAAACTGCTTCTCGTATCCACTTGGACAGATGAATATTTAGTACAAATTTTCAGACAACATACCTTACAACTTAAGATGTTTCCAAAGGCTGAGAATGTATCATACATGGCTTTGTTGTCGATTGATTTGTCAAGGTTCTTGATAAAGACATTGCCAACACCTGACTTGCGAAGAGATGGGTCACGTTGAGACCACATGATGCGGATGGGACGGCCCTTCATCACATCAAAGTTCATAGTATCTAGGGCACGTTCTGCATCTGCTGGCTGCTGGAAGTTGACGTACGCATATCCAAGCGATCGCCTTGTGATCATGTCTCTGCATACTCTGATAGACAGGACAGGCCCCGCAGAAGAGAACTGGAAAGTTTATTTATACATTATAAAACAGAAGTTACTCTTAGCCAATGCAGCTATCTAGAATGCTACTGTACTCACTTCAATCAACCATCACAAAATAACCACTAGCCAAAACAGTACATATGAATAATCAATTCCTGCATCTTCTAATGACTTACAATGATCCTTCATTTATCTAGACATAAGAGCCAATGGCATGTCCGGGTAGTGGCAACATCCGGATAATGAACACTAATCCCCTACCACACCTAGACCCTACCTAAACCCACCTCCAACCTATACCTATTTGTACAATACCTATGCTTAACTTGGCAGTGTTTTATCCACCTCTAAACTACACGTAACTTCTCTGTGCACTACCTATGCTTAACCTGGCAGTGTTTTNCAGTCTTTAAAGCATATTTAGACAACAAAACACACATAGGAATATCCATAGTAATGCCAAACACCAAGAAAACCATGAAAAAAAGCACAAAAAAACACCCTACCTATACACCACTGTATGTAAAGCCCCCCTCTTAATTTTGGCACTTTTCAGGTAATCTGCCACATTTAGACATTAAACACACAAGAATATCCAATGTAATGTTAAAAAAATAAATAAACACCCGACCAATACACGACTTTTTTTTTTTTTTATGTGTCCGACTCTGGGCATAGGCTTCACAGCCTGCTATCAAGGCCCAGCAGTCCTCCTACATACCATACACCTCTACATGTCACCACTTTGGCGCTAACACCCACAGTCCATATTGAATACATGCTAGGGCTGTCTCATACAGGACTGGTGTATTGGTATTAGCGGGGGTATTTTTACGACATGTCAGCGGGTCTTATGGTAGATCAGTAAAGCCTAATCTAATGAAATTCAAATCCTTAAACTGTTCCCTGCCCCAGCGTGGATTTGAACCTGGGTCCGTCGGGACTGCAGCCCACCTCTTTACCAATCAAGCCACCACTACAGTACCCCTCCTAATTTTGGCAATGTTTTCAGGTCAATCTGCCATATTCAGACAACAAAACACACATGTTTATCCATATTAATGCTAAAGACCATGAAAACAATGCATAAAAAAAAAAAAAGACGGCGTGAAAATCTGTTGTCTGACAAGTAATTGCTCCCAGAGCTCAAAATCAAAAAAAAAAAAAAAAAAAAAATCCACAGCCAAATGCCACCATAAATTGGTTATATTGGTATAAATCGTATACCATCATCTTCGCTGGTGTTTATAAGTAAAAAACAAAACTGATAAGTAAGAGTACAAGATTCAAGCAGAAATAAAGAGTTCAAGAGTAAAACTTACCTTCATGAAAGCTCCCACCATCCTAATTAAAAATTCTGCCAGCATTTTCCTAGAGTTAGGCATATGTCTAGATGCAGAATTTCATAAGTTTTCTCCTGGTCACCAAGGAATTTCCATATGACCAACAGTAGTCAAATCGCAAAAAACTTTGAAAACTCACGAGTCAATGCTATCACCATGGAAGAGGGTAAGGACTGAGGGAGTGAGGGGGGAGAGAGGGTATGGAGGAGGGAAGGGGGGGAGGCTGTGGGAAAGATTCTCCCCCTTCTGTCAACAGGCAGACGGGCACTTTTGCCATTCATTTACTTGTGGCCTGTGGTCTGTTAGACGCCGAGCGGCCACCCGGAAACAACGCATCGTGACCGAGGGACTTTCGACCTTCAACAGACATGTGGACAGCCGCTGTCGGCGAACATGTACTCGTGGCTTGTGGTCTGTGATGGAGGTGGCAGTTGGAAAAGACTAAAGGCCGTAGTCTTAAACTGTGGGAAGGTGTTCTCCTTGCCCTATCCGTATCTTTTGGTAGTCTTAAAAGGATAGCGTTCCCTTGGAACAGGAAAGGATTACCATGGCATAGTGTACTGGACCGATACACTATGCTGAGGTAATCCTCTCCCGTTCCCGAGGGAATGCTATCCTTTTAAGACTTCCAAAAGATACGAATAGGGCAAGGTGAATGCCTTCCCACAGTTTAAGGCAACAGCCCTAAGCCCCCATGGCCTCATGATATTAGACATTTGGTGGGGAATGCGCATGGACGTTTTGGCAACACCTGCAGGTTACAGTCGTATTATTCGGGTGCTGGAGGTTCGTTGGGAGTGATAGAATGAGCGTGCGATTTTGACCATTCAGTACAGGGTCAGACTAACATTTTAGCTCTGGGTGTGGGTTACAGACTACTACCCGCTCACAGCTCAAGCCCAGCGGCCACAATACTGAATATTTGTATGTGGCCGACCGGCCAAAGTTCTCGGGCAATTTTACTTCCGGATAATAGCAAGTAAATTCGGATAATGGTTTAATAAAGCCAAGGCCCAGCACCCGGACACTGAACACATTTGGATAATGAACGTGCGGATAACTGAGGGATCACTATCTGTTCACTTAAAAACTAATCTGACTATCCATTCTTCAACATTACATTTGAAGGATAACCAAGATAGAGTATTTTCACCTTACCAAAAACCCTTCTTCCACACCAATTTGCCAATCTGCATTGTCAATGTAACAGGACTGCTGAAGTATACATAAACACTATCACATACATATATTAAGACATCAGACAGCCTAACACTGATAGTTCTCAGTCTTAACCCTTTCACCTACTGATGACAGGCTGGCCTGTCATTCATTTGTCAACCTCTAACGTCAATATGACTAATTTACCCACCATTCAAAGTAATCTCTAAAGAAATATTTAGGGAGTCGTCATTTTTGTTGGATGACATACAAAAGTGGGCGGAGCTAAGCCTGCCACAGCTGGTGCCGGCATGCTCACTTGTTTTGCTCTGCTCAGTGTTGTGCGAGGTCCTCACAGGTAGGATGTACACCTCTTGACCTCCTGCCGAACACTTATGCTCCTTTTTCTCTCATTTATATATGGCATTATTATTTATGCAAATACAACAAATAATGCATTATTGGAATGGATATTTATTCTGCTACATACTGAAGTAAAAAAAATATATTTTTTGTGTAAATATTTTTTTTAAAGGTAAGTAAAACTTTAGCATGTCAGCTAACTTCTACTCACTTTTTGCATTTTATTTTGCATATACAGTATTGTCTTTTTGAACTATGTATGACAGAGCAAAACTCATCTTCAAGACCTTTCTATGTCAAATGGTAACTTTCCTACGAGCATTAGAAGTAAAATATCTCTATGCGACTTCTGAAAGCTCTCGAGTGAGAGTTACGCGCCACACCCAGAATTTACGTGCCCCCCTTTACTTGAAGGGGTTCATGACTCCTACCAAATACCCACTCACCTCTGAATTGTTTCTGACAGCAAACTCATCCCTTTTGTGTCCAACTTTCTACTGCAAGAGTTAACCAATATTTCCAGTCCATTGTGTATGTGAGTGAGGTGGAGGGGGAGGCCGAGGATGAGATGGAGGGATGGAGTGGAGAGGTATATGAGAGAGGGGGGTGTGAGTTGGGGGCGTGGTAGTGAAATGGCAGGGGACAGAGTGACATGGAGGCGATTTGTTTGTGGCCACCACGTTCGGGATTGAGGCGTCTGGCAATAGATAGATAGATAGATAAACAAACAAAAGAAATCTTACCTTTTCAAAGAGCATGGCTTCTGTGCAGTCTGCATGAAGATCACCTACATAGAGAGAGGCAAGGGGGTAGCTGGGACCACTGGGATTCATGGTTCTGCCAAGTCACACCTGCAAGCCAAAGTAGTATAAGTTCTGCAGACCATACATCCTGAATTTTATTTCATAAGTACTAATACTGTAATGTAGTACTGTCCACAAATTACCTAACACCCTAATTTTAAGATAAGAATGTTTCAAAAATCCATTGCATTATGATTTACTGTACCAGTATTCAGAGTCTATTAAACTATGGGTTCAATGGGAATACACATTTTGTCTTACGCCAATCATCCAACAAAGTCTAAAAAGTTTCCAACACATTGATAGTGTGAGTTCTAAGGCATATAACTAAGCTTGCATGCCTGCTATTGTATAAGCAATTATAGCAACAGCAGATTGCCAGTAAGGCTTCATACAGGATTATAATTATCATGCAACACAAAATGCTATCATACACTTAAAAGATGACAACTTTTTCATTGTACTGTTTAAGTGGTTCATTGCATACCAGTTCATCTTCACGTGAAGGTCTGCTGTACAAATAATGAAAAAAAAGCTCCACAACCACAATACAGCAAGTTGACATCATTTGATAATTATCTGTATCTTTAATATGCATGGCAATCCATCACAGCCACCAAGCACTTGCCCTTATCACATTTTGTCAACTTGTGTTCTGATACTTAAAAATAATTAGAGAAAATCTGTTCACGTTTATTCACAAGATGCAGACCTCTCCCCCCCCCTCCTTTTCTGCAAATAATGAAAAAGTTAATTTTCCTAATTTCACCTTTTAAACCAGGACCAAGCTCTATCTACCTATTGCCAGATGCCTTAATCCTTTAAGGGGTGGCCCTCACATACTGTACCTCTCCACTCCATCCCATCGTTGGGTGCCTCCTCCCTCTCCCCCCCTCCACCTCACTCACATGCACTCTCTCACTCTCCACATGGCCAAACCACCTCAATGTGTTTCTCCAAACGCTTCTTATCACATCCACATCCACACCACAATGCTCCTTCACTTCTTCATTTGAGTCTGTCTCTCCAAGTGACTCCACATGCTCCACTGAAAATGCTCAACAGAATGGAATAATTGGGGGGCAAAGGCTAAGATCAATAATTCACTAGTTAATACTGCATACTGAACCATGTTAATGTAATTCAGCTATATCTACCCCAAAGTCTACCAAACTACCTTCAATATAATTTAGAACAAAAGGTCGATTTATCAGTGATGGCCACCAGACCACATAAATCAAGTACATATATCAAATAATTTGTTTCCATATGGTATCAATGTACACAATATGAGCTCATACAAAACATAAAAAACTTGAACATACACAATCTCATTAGGTATCCACCAAACAAGATTTAGTACAAATCTCAGGCTATATTGCTGCAACCCCCAGGCTCACCTCACTAAACCTTGTGGACCACAGGAAATCTAAAGTTTTGACTGGCTGCTCCCAGAGGTGTTTTGCTAAGTTTGAAAACTTGTGATAATGTAGAATGTGTTTGGTGCTGGGGCTGCACTGCATTGTGAGCAAATTAGACTGAGTTGTAACTTGTGTAGGTATTTTACCAGGATGGGTGATACTGTACAGTAGGGCTGGTCAAAAAGGAACCAACTTAGGGTTTCTAGGTTGAAACAGTCAGAATGGTGCTCCTTGACAAAGACAAAAAAAAACACTACGAAAAAAAATGTTTCTATATGTGCCCTTTCCAGCAACCTGGATCTAAAAATAGTTATTTATCAAAAAAAAAATTAGAAACATACTATTTTTTGGGATGAACTAAAATGCAATTTCAATTTTTGTGTTAAATTTAAACTTTTAATATAAACGTAACAGTTGAAAATAAATGTATTCAAATCATATGAAAGGAATTATTTCACGAAAAAGAAAAAGAAAGAAATGGCTTGCACAGTTGAACACATCAAAAGTCTTGTTTACTTTCACGCTTCGGGAACAAGCTGCAAGATCACTTACACTGGACATGCATACCATGACTTGATTCATGCCCAAATACTTTACTTGTGGTGGATGGGACGTCCTTGACGCAATGTTCCACCCCTTGGGAATGGCAAGGGTACATGTCCAGTACAATGGGTTGGCTTTCGTCCTTTTGGTCCAGTCTCTTCTTCAGCAATGGAAGAACTGTAGCAGATGAAAGCTCTACCAGCTCAGTGTACTTCTTGGCATCGAAGTTTATCTTCAGTGCCGATTTTTCAAATATTCCAACTGAGGTTTGGTCATCATTCTCATTCATGTGCTTGTTTCATCAACTTTATTGCCATCGAGCGTATTCCAACATCTTCATCAGCAACAGCCGACAACAGGATGTTCTCTGGGTGACAGACGTAGATGTTACTGGCAAGCACAGGGCTAATAACTGCCTGATCCTCCAACGGCAGCTTTTAAAGCAGCTCCACCATGAAGAAATTTTTGGCTCCATCCTGACACGAGCTGTTGGCTTTCACCCAGAACCATACAGGAGCATAGTAGTTCACAATGAATGAAACAAGACATTTTAGGGTTGGTGATGGTTGCTCCTTTGACATGTAAAGTCACAGTATGCGATTAGCTTTCGCAAGCCACCTGGCATGACTTAGCGGTCCTGGTTGTGCAGATTGTCCCACCTTCATTAGTATCTCCACTAGGCAATTGCACTGCCAAACATGCATGGTACAGGTAGCCCACATCTTTGCAGAGATCACTTACAACTCCTCCTAGGAAAATGGAAGTTTCTCCAGCAACACGTTCATAACCAACAACTGGAAGATATTTGGGGTCAAATTCAAGTGACTGGCCTACTTCTCCTCTGCAGCCTCATGGACCTGTTGTTGAACCATCAACTGCCTCGAAATACCTTCGGAAAAAGATTTCAACAAGATGTAACACACAAACAAGCCACTGTACTGGTCGGCCAAGATGTTTCCAGCTTGCGGATCATTCCATGTCTCTTTCCAGCACTAACATTTATCCCATCACAGACAATAACTTTCAACGAATCCATTTCTCGAATGACAGACATGGCTTGCTTGGCAATATCTGCTGCTCTTCCACTTTCGTGAGATATGTGGCCGATGTAAACAGCATCAGGAGAAGCAACTACAGAGTAGTGATCTTCCTTCCCGATTCTCTGACCATCTGGGGTTTTCTTGAGCGTCTGATCAATTTTTCCATCGGAACTGATGCAAACGATCTCCAAGTCATTTTTATGCCACTGCAATGTGACATCTCCAGTATTTTCTCTGATGGCAGAGTTTACTGGGATTAAATTTACTCTCTTCACAAATAATATTCATATCTTTCATTGCTGTATTCGCAGTAGAGCAGATGTCTCTATTGCTTACTTGACTTCGATCAGCTACTCGACTCAGCTCAGGATAGACTAATCTGTTTTGACTGCTTCCACCTACTTCTGCAGTATCATGATCAACATACTGATCATACTGTTCATCACAGGCATCATTTTCGTCAATAAATGCTGTCATTATATCTTCCATTATTTTGCTTAGTATCTCTAGTGGACTATGGAGCTTCCTTTTCATCACTATTTGCTGAACCTTTATTTTATGCAGTTTTCTTCCAGTCTATTCCACCAATATACATTTTTCTGCAACTATTTTGGTCAACCCAGAAAGGCCACTCCTCAGGCGATATCTTGTCTGCTCTAGCGCATTAACACTCAGACCTCTCACGTGCATTAAAGTTTTTGAAACATTTTCAACGACTTATGTCAAATAAGGTGTCAAAGCTTGCAAGTTTCTCTAAGCAGGTGTTGGAAGTCCTTTTGCTCACTGGATACTTCCTAAGCACCTGTGTGCCTTTGCTATCAGGAGTTTCACACGAATAACATTGGCATAATCAACAGTCGAGATGGAAGCTTTCTCGTAAATTCCTGTTACTTCAAGTGTAACAGTTTCCGCTAGGCTTGGGTGCTCAATGACGGATTTGTGGATTTACATTCCAAATATACACATATGGCATCACGGCTAGTGGGCAACTGATTTACCGGAAAACTGCTTGAAGAGCCGAAAACAGAGTCTTTCATGCTTTCTCATGTGCTGCAACTGGCCATGATTTCAGTAAAATACGCAAACTCGTACAAAAATCAAAACTGTTAACCAGTACCAGTTCGTGTAGTTTGTAAAAGAAATGCAAAACAATGGGTTATCATTTATAGAGTTGCCAATCACCGGTAATCACAATGCTTGAAGAGTCAGTACCGTGAAAACCAAAGTGAAAGTTGCTAGAATACCACCGACTCATTTTTAAAAATACATTTAGTTCATGTGAAAACAAACTATAGGACATCGAAATAGCCATGTTTCGTCAAATTTTGAATTTTTGACCCGCCCTACTGTACAGTCTGCCCACCCCCCCAAAAGAACTATCTGCTGTATTGTCAGAGTCCCTCCCACAAGAGGTCAATGTATCGACGGCTTACTTTTCCAATGTTTATGGGGGGGAGGGGGGTTATAATACCATGTTAGGTATACAATATACTAAAGGTAAACACACTTTACCTGAAGTTGAAGTACTTAACCAAAACAGCTCTTCTTCCTGATACTTATTTTTTTTATTATTTCTGGCGTGGTGAACATAACATTTCTTGTTAAATCTGTTTCCCCCTTGTTCTTTGCTGTTCCGCTGTGACAACTCGTTTGATTCATCAACGTAATGGCAGAAGGGACTGTTCTAACCTAGGTACAGTATTTTACTTTACCTAAACTACCTCAACTGTACCTAACAATTTACCCAACCATACCCAACCTAACCTCACCTCCAGTTGGGAAATGGGAATCGAAATCCACCACTGAGTATGTTAAGTTTCTTTCATTACGCCAGAAACAATTGTAAGAACAGCTTAAGGAATGTTGTGATAGGGGGGATAATTTTTCAGCAGGAAAAGGTAATTCACCACCCTGAAAATAATCAAAAATACAGAAATGCTGGAGGAATAAGAACTGAATTGGTAAGGTTTTTCTGCTGCTTACAGTAAAGCACACATTTACCTATTTTTAATCCTGTTTGGTGGATGCACAAAAGGATATATTCAAACCACTGTACAATACTTCAGCTGCCTACTAGTGTGCTGTACAATAATACTGAATAGTTAACTAAATATTTTCAGTCATTAATATACACAATATTCAATTAGAATTTACTACTACAAATAGTTGTTTGAAGAGTTGAGAGGTGGGGTGGGACTGGAGTGTATTGGTGTTGTGATGAGAGGTAGGCTGTGGTGGTTTGGACATGTAGAGAGGATGGGGGAGGATAATTGGGTACAGAGGGTGAGAGGTGTTAATATTGGGGGAGGGGTTGGGAGGGGTAGACCGAGAAAGACATGGGACGAGGTCATTAAGTGTGACTTAAGGGTTAAGGGACTGAACAGGGAGGCTGCCAGGGATCAGGCAGCGTGGAGAGCCGCCATTAGGTGACCAAGGCTGACGCATGCAAGCATGTTGGAGCCTTCAAAAACGAAACGAAACGAAAACGAAACACTTGCCTCATCACCTCACACCTCAATAAGCAAATTTTTGTTTAGCTTATGCAGTGTATTCAGCAAGGTGTCCTGATGACTGCTATATCCTAAGCATGTGTTAACCATGTTCAGCAGTTTTACATTACTGCAGACCTTTGTTGTATAAGACAAATTGGGGGGAAACATGATTAGCTAAAAACAATACTCAATTACATTATATCTGATGGTCCCCCTATGTAGGGATACCATACACATACTTGGAAATTAGTACAGTATATTCTAATACCTAATAAAAAAACTATCAATTTTACACTAAGTCTGCCAATAATTTCATCTTTTCGCAGCTATGCAACTGTACTGAAGTTGTTTTCCACTTTGGCATTTCTAGTTGTCCCTTCAAGTAGTTTATCAACCCTGCATATGGCACATAACTCAGCCCCTACTCAATAGTATATTCAGATGATGTGTATAGGGAATGGGGCTGGCATGCCAGCAGGTATGAGCTGCCCTGCTTCTAAAAAGCAAATTCCTACTGAGCCATACTGTTAAATTGTAATGGGGTAGACAACCAAGTGAGTAAAACAGGTGAGGTTAGAAGTTAGGTTTAATTGGGCTGGGTTGTAGCAGATTATTTTTTGTAAGGTTAGACATATTACCTTATTAGGTTAGTTTGACTGATTAGGCTAGGCTATAAATCTATAAGATTAGGATGGCACTAAATTTCAAACTAAGTTTGAAAGCCTGCCAGTATGTTCGAGAAAAAATTACTCTGCAGAATGAACCGATAAAAATGGGAAAACAAAATCAACAGTAAACAACTACTTACCACCAAAAAACATTAGCATAATATAGAAGACAACCACAAACTATGCAGTGAACCTGTATTTCTGCTGCTTAAACTAAAATGTCTGTTTACTCTAAATACTGAAAATTTTAACATCTTTTGGGCTCAAGCAAAATATCAATGGTGTACTACACTACTGGGATTTGAAGTATCAACCATGATTCATGCAAATTTTAAATGGGCTAATACACTTGTGCCAAACATGCTAGCTAGGCAATCAATAATTATTTTTAAACTTCTGAATTTCTGTAATACTAAACACTTGCTAAACCACTGCCA
Source organism: Birgus latro (assembly GCA_018397915.1). Taxonomy (NCBI): domain Eukaryota; kingdom Metazoa; phylum Arthropoda; class Malacostraca; order Decapoda; family Coenobitidae; genus Birgus; species Birgus latro. The sequence goes on from JAGKTI010005920.1 coordinate 40,222, forward strand.
TAAAAAAACTGAAAACTATTGCTACTAAAATCTGACGAGCACCACTGGCCTCTCCAATAATCAGTCAAAACGTACTCTACCACCACAAACTCATACCACATAACACTTATCACTCTTCAAGAAAACAGGCAAGGTGAATATATCGTTATCAGGTCTGGAGAAAAGAGCCAGCAAACAATAAGATCGAGATTAGACCATACCAAATATTCTTGCCTACTATACACTAAGCAATAACCAGTCAAAACAGCCAAACCAAACTATACTGCCGCCATGTTGACCTACCTAGTTCAATAAGGGCACCTTTTGTATGACCTAAGCGTACTGTACTGGGAAACTATTGCAAAAATATGGGACAAGAACCACGAGGCGCCATGACACCACCTGATCAAAGTTCCAATTTCCATATGCTGACTCGCATTACCATATATGGACACACAAACTCATATTTCACGTCAAAAAACTCAACTCATACAGGAAAGCATCATAAATGTAAGCAATAAAAAGAAATATTGCCCAAGTAACCACTACGTCAGTACTCACCAATGTCACGCACACAAGATGTTTCTTATTTCAACTTCTGTTCCTAAACCGTTTGCAATTTTTATGGGATTTTTTAGATTTTATGATTTTTTTGTTATTTTTTAAATTTTTTGACAAAGATGATGGTGTGTGTGATACTAAATAGCGACACACAACCACGCGTGAACAGACCCTACGTTTAATGTAATAGGGGTAAATAAAATGGCCGAGCCAGCACCTTATATAACCTCGGGTCCTAGTGCCTCTAGAATGCTCCGCTCGGGCAAGTAGTTCGACAGTGTTTACCATTTTATAATATTAATGGCTGTTTTTTTACACAACTAAACTCAGCTTGTCATACAGAAACAGAAATCCTAATTGTGTATGAAAACATGAGTGCAAAATGTTCTTTGCCTTAAAGAAGAGATGGAACCAGATCTGTCTTGTGAAAGTTGTATTAATCCGCCAAAATCTCGCTCACCTTCCAGGGTGCTCATTGTGATATCCTGTACGATTTTTCAAAAGTTACAAGTCGACTTGAATGTTGAATCTGGTAAATCAGTAATAATATACATTATATTTTCATAAAACAAATCTCTACTTATGTTGTTGTAAAATATTTGTACAAAATTTACACACTATTATCGTACACTAAATAGAACCTGTTAAACTTTTCGTCGTCTTTAACACATCACTCCAATTAAATTATTTCACCATCCATGTAGGCACTGCTAGCTTAACACGGATTTAAATATGCAGGAATATATATGATAATATAAAACGCTTTATTTTAGGTTGGGATATTACAAATAGTAAGTAATAAGGACTGTGCCGAAATGTAGATGAAGACGGTTAATCCACCATTTCATATTTTCAAGGACACAGGCAAAGAACGTAAATTGTAAATAAAAATTTGCCAGCAAGCTATATATTGAGAAGTTTTAGCAGTTTAAAGGCCCAGAGAGTAAGTAACTCTATAAAACTTGAAATACAGACAGGAGCCGTAGACGATGCAATGGTCGGAGCCAGCACCCCAAACCCCCCAAGTACTACCGGGGGCCCGCCGCTAACACCGAGCGACTCCAAACAGGAAAGGGGGCACGGTGGCTCAGAGGTAGAGCATCAAGCTCGGGACCGGGGGGTCGCGAGTTCGAGCCGCGCCCGGGACTGCCGTGCTGGGAGGGGTAGCGCCCTCCTGTTACCTAGCGGGGCTATATGATCTCATTGTAAGGTTTAGCTCGGGGGATTCTTTAATCCCTTTTTAATCCAAACAGGAACGGCACACCTGTACCTTTCCCCGGCGCCCCTCTTACTCCCAGCCGATGCCCCGGGCAGGTAGCAGTCGTCGTCACCTAGTCTCCGGCCAGAAACTCACTCGCCAGGTAAGGGGTGGAGTTTACAGCTCCACGCAACACCACGGTATTGGCCATTGTCATACAGGGTACGGGGCAGAACCGGCCTCAGTCCGTTCCCCAGTTGCATCCCCGCTACAGGGCCGCGACGCTGGCCGTAAATCGTGTCGGTCGGACAGGCCAACAGCCGTCCGCTTCCTGTAGTTGTGCCCCCCAAAGCAGCGCCGCAGTATCGGCTACAAGCCGTGCTGGGTTTGAGGCAGGATCGGCCATTGTCCGTCCTTCTGCTGCTAGTCTTCTTCGCTCCACGGTACAGGCCTCTAGCCGCACCAGAGCTACAACCCCCTGTGCCACCACGACGTTGCCCTCTAGTCACGTCCAGCCGGAGGCAGAGCAGGCCATTAGCCGCCCTGAAGCTGCAGTCTCCTGTGCCGCTACGGCGTTGGCCACTAGTCACATCAGGCCGGAGTTTGAGCCGGTCATCGTCCGCTTCTCTTCCACAGGAGATCCTGTAGCCCGAGAGGACCAGTCCCCCGAGCCGTGGCAAGGCCTCACCCGAGGTCTTGGTTCCCTGCGACTCCAGCCATGTGAGCAGCAGCAGAGGCAGAGTCCTAGCAGACGTGGCAGCCGACGACCAGACCAGTCCACCACTCTCCCAGCCAGAGGTTCCCGTGCGGTAATCCTGACGGTGATGCCGCCCTCCAGCCGTTGC
>JAGKTI010005921.1:0-13935 GCA_018397915.1 Birgus latro
TTGTCTCTTCGCCGCACTGTTGCATCTTTATCTCTCTTCTATCGCTACTTCAATGGTCACTGTTCCTCTGAACTGTCTGCTTGCATCCCTCCACCTCTACGACGGGCACGTAGTACCCGTCTAGCAACAAACTCTCATCCCTTTTCTGTCCAACTCTCTAATGCAAGAGTTAACCGTTACTCCCAGTCTTTTATTTATGCAACTGGTCAACTCTGGAACTGTCTTCCTCTGTCTGTATTTCCTACTTCCTATGATCTCCAGTCTTTCAAACGCAGTGTGTCCAGGCATCTCGAATTGAACGGATCTTGAATTTGGCTCTCTTTTGTACTGTTTTTGCTTTTTCTTGGAAGGAACAGTATGCAGGCCCGTGGCCTTTGGTTCCTTCTTCCATGCATAAAAAAAAAAAAAAATAAGACTGTAAGTTGCAGTATATTAAATACACATCTTATCCGCGGCAATCGTGGTACTTCCAGCTTTAATTCCACATAAACACCATTATTGACACCGGTCATCACTGATGCACTGTCAGTCCCTACTGCTACAAGTTTCTGCAAGTCTAGGCTGTTTTTTCTTAAAGACAGGTTTATGGCATCACATACTGCATCAATGTTGCACCTGCAGAGTTCAATCATATCCACAATGTGCCACTACAAATTTCTGCCTTTTATCGGAATAACATCTAATGTTATGTCTAACAACTCTAACACAGAAATGTCATTATTTTCATCAATCAGTAAGCTAAACCTTCATTCACCTATATCGGCTCTCAGTTCATTGATGAAGTGAGGGACTATCAAATTACATGCCACTGATCTACACTTAAATTTTTTTATGTTTCAGAAGTATACATCCATTGCTGTTACTGAAACACACTTCGCACACCTCTGACAAGTGGCCTGCTACTCGTAATGCACAATGTTCTGCTATGAGTAAAGCTACTCAGTCCTCCGAATTTCTGATGTCATTACAGTACTTATTTTTTCAAATGGAAATGGGGAGGTGAGTATGGAAGTTAAGAAGTCACTGGATGATAGTACTATGATCCCTACCCTGACGTATGAAAGCGAGGCGTGGACCTTGCTAGAGGGTAACAAGTCAAGAGTGAGAGCAGTGGAAATGAGTTACTTGAAAGGAGCATGTGGAGTGACATGGAGGGACAGGCTGACGAATGAAGAAGTGAAAGAACGTTGTGGGGTGGATGTGGATGCGACTAAGAAAATTTGAAGAAGTTCACTGAGGTGATTTGGACATCTGGAGAGAATAGAGAATGAAAGACTGACTAAGAAGGTGTATGTGGGTGAAGTGGAGGAAGGGAGGGGGAGGGGGAGACCGAGGATCAGGTGGAGGGATGGAGCTGAGAGGTATATGAAGGAGGGCGGAGTGAGTTGGGGAGAGGGCAGTCAAATGGTGGGTGACAGAGCGACTTGTAGGCATTTTGTCTGCAGCCACCCTTTGTGGGATTAGGGCATCAGGCTATAGATAGAGAGAAAAACCCTTTGTGTCCCAGAACTATACAGTTCTGTTTTACTGTGTTTGGTAGTGTTGCCATGCTTTTTAGTGCCATTTTGTTTTGCATTCAAGGGACACTTGCAATATTTGCAATAGCTCTCAGTGTTGTATCCATGTCAGTAAACCACATATTGAGCCCCTCAACTCGAAAATGCTCGCAGTACTTCTTGCTCACTGTTTCTTAAGACATATGAAAGGCACTCGACAATCAAAATAATGTTCCTCACTAAAGCTGCAGTCTGTGAGTGAGGTAGGACAAAGATGGTGCAATTCAACTGAAAATTCTAACAGGAAAAGGACAAGATGGTCATGGTGAGCCAAACAAGTACGTCCAGGACACGAATGATCGCTAAGAATGACTTGTGCCCGTTTTATTTATACTATATTAACACTTTTTAGCTGATGTTTTTAGATTATTTGTTCTTCTATTGGTCTACTCAAAAAATGGCCAAAATGTCGCCAATCAACAGATAAGGTAAGGAAAAGGTGGGAGAATACGCCATGAGGCGCTCAGCCGCGGTGCTTATCTCGAAAACATAGGCCTTTGAGCCTGTAGTGGGTTATTCATCCAATAACCTGGGATACAAGGCCACTGCATCATCCAGGTCACCACAGTTACCTTCCCTAGGTGTTCCCCAAAGTACTCATTTTACTTACCAACCCACAACGGATGGATGGACACCTGGGTCAAATGGCCCCAGCTGCCCACACCAGGATTTGAACCCTCGCGCCAACGGGCCGGCAGCTTCACAGTCCAGCGTTACTAACCACTCAGCTGGTTGACTTCAGAAGTCGCACCCTGCCCCTCTGTTTTTCATCAACTAATTCCTCGGATGTTTCCGAAACATTGTCGACAAGAATCCTATTACTCGTAAATATTCTTTCTATTAAACTGATTTCTGGTTACTCGGAACCTTACCTTCCTTCCAGGCCAATTTGCACTTCCCTGACCATTCTGTCATTACCTCTACCCAAAATCACATTTTGCCACACACTTCATCACATCCTGGGGCTTTCCCCATTTTGTCTTTCTTCATTGCATCAAGTACTTCCATCCTAATGATCTCTTCATCCTGTCTCATCTCTCTTCTTCTCACAGCTATTCCTGAATCACTTATATTGCACTACAGTTGTCCTCTGTATTCAGTAATTTTATAAAATGTTCTCTCCATCTGCCCAGTCTCTCTCCTTTCTCTATCAACATTATCATGCATAGCTTTTACCCTTCTACCTCCTTCAAAACATTCCCTCCATTTTACACTCAGATTTCTTCCAAACTTCTCATCCACTCTCTTCTTAAACTTTCAAGTCTTTTCACGTCTCTTCTCTTCTCTTCTCTACGTATAACACTCTTTTCCGTCTATGAAAATCTTCCATTCCTTTACTTCCCATTGAGTCACTATAAGCTTTCTTCTCTTGCACAGCTCCTTTCACCTCTTCATTCCACCTTGCTGTTCCTGTCACCCTCTTACATCTTCTCTTCACCCCACATGCTACACAGATTTTATCTGTAAATATCTTACTCATGCCTTCCATCTATTCCTCTGCTCCAAACCATGTCTCCCCAGTTGTACCTCCATTTGGCCAGTCCATATGCTGCAGATGAACAGTACAGAGCACAATAAAATACAGTCTGTAAATCTACATGTCTCGTTAAAGTTCCTGTATATACTGACATGCAGGAATGAAAATCATATAAGAAAAAAAACAATAATGAAGCAACAAAATCCATGCCTCATCCTGAGCACCAAGCTGCATCTGCTGGATAGGGGTGGAGGAGAGTTAAGGTCAATTTCCCTAAGATACCCAGGTAAGCCTTTGCTCTCCCACTCTCACACCCATAAAATGCAATCGGTGTGTAACGGAGTGAGGCACGAACACTGCTCTCTCTCAGACTAATAACTTTTCTTATCTACCATTATCTACCATTAAACCCCTTCCTTCTGTGACTCTAAAAGGACTGATAGAGGATCACCACCTGCAGCCATAATAACAGACCAAAACAACTATGACGAACGAATCGGACAACTTATATTAACCCGCCAAGTCCTGACCGGTTTTTTACCCAGCCTACCCCCAGATCCTGGCCGATTTTCGACTTTTTGTTTTTTGGCTGAAACCTTCGCTTTTGGTGAGAAACATCAAAAATTCATAGTGAAATCGCGATCCTGAGGTAAAAAAATGTTGATACAGGTGTCACTCAACCTTACGTTTTCCTTCTTTTTCAGGGTACCTGTCTAAGAAAACGAACTATGGAAGGGTTGACTAATTCAAGCCACTTTAAATTACGTATCTATTTCATTTATCTGGTACGAATTTATGTGTACTAAACGTCTATAATGGTTTTCACACAATAATATAGGCGTTTATAAGCATTGTTCACTTACCCAAAACCCCAGTATATGGCACCTTCCTTTATGACATTACCACCTCATCACTTCTGTTAGTTTCTACCTCTAGCTTCTTTGTTTCTTTGTCCTCCACCTCAGGAATCACTTTCACTGTGAATTTCGTCACTGGAGAGACCGTGGGGCAACATACCTTTACTGGCTAGGTTGCTGCTAACAGGTGAATTGCCCAGTGTGTGGGGGGGAGGGGGGGAGGGGGGGTTAGGAGGGGCCAGGCAGTATCCCTGCTTGACAGCAGGTAGAGGAAGGTCTCCCACATATGCCTACCAAAAGTCACCCGTGAAATGTTGAAAAATGTGCACACAATGGGCCTTGCAATTGCGTGATGTACGATGTACGTCGTTGGGTCTGTCCGCGGAAAAAAGTAGCGACGTACACCGTACGTCGATGGGACTCGGCAGGTTAAAGAAACCTTCAAAAACTTGTACTTGGGATTGTCCTCACCCTTTCAGTCTCACTGTTTCGATCTTTCTCCTCTCTTATTCTTCCTTTAATCTTTCACCCCCACTTTTCTATTCTAAAATGTTCAGATTTCAGAGAATAACTTGCAGAATTATTGTCTAAAACACACACACACACACACGGGTCACTGACAGAGACAGAGCTCTTTGTGGATCATGGGGAAATACTCATCAAATCAGCAGTAAAAAGGAGATCAGCCTTTTGTGATTATATGAATGAATACGTGAGTGGTGGTCCCATCCGATATTGGTGAAAAAAAAACTCAGATTTCATCAAACAAGAGAACAAGAAACAGTGGAAGTAGAACGTTTTCGTAGGTTGCATCATGGTGGAGAGGGATAGCTCATTGTTTACATCTGGTGGTGGTGAATTTGTGGCTTCTTCAATGAGGGTAAGAGTAAAGCAAGTACTAAATTGAACCAAACAAGAGTAGCAGGAGTGGAGAAAATGGTGGAAGGGAATGTCCAGAGTTAAAAAAAGGTATGGACAATAATTAGAGAATTACAGGAATGGACCTTAGAACGGGAGAAAGAGATTAATACTGTATAATGCAGAACAAGTTGGAAAAGTCTGCACACGCAGTACTGAACAAGAAAGACAAGTTACAGAATTTAAAGTATGTAACAAATCTGCCTCAAATGAAATAAAACAGCTCAAGAGGGAAAATAAGAAGTTGTTAGAAGAAATGGACAGGATGAAAAGTACACCAGATAAGCATGAATCAAAATCAAGGATACAAGATGAACTCATTAAGGTAATCAAGGAGCAACAGAAGGGGTGGAAGAAAATTCAAGAGGAAGGAAATATAAATATGAAAGTGATTACAGAACAATAATAAAGCAAGGAAAAGGTGGAGAAGGAAGTGGTTATGATACTAAGAAGCAGAGAGTCATTAGCCAGGGATGTAGCAGACAAAAAAAAATGCATGATAATTTCAGGAGTTAAAGAAACATGTATGACAGTAAGATAAGAAATGGAAAGAGAAGATCTGAGCAAGGCTAAAGAGATAGTATCAGTAGTTATGGAGGGTAACAACGAAGCTCAAGAAGAGATTGAAGTGTTTAGGCTAGGCAAGTACAAAGGAGGAGGAGAAAGGCCACTTAAAGTTTAAACCTCAGTTAATGGTAAATGAAATCATCAACAGAACATGGAAATTATCAGACAAAGAGGAGTTCAAGAATGTTTGAATAAGGAGAGAAGCAAATGAGGAAGAAAGAGCCAAAATAAAGGAGCTAGTAAAGGAAGCAAAGGCACAAAATGAATAGAGCACAAAGGAAGAGTTCTATTGGAGAATTATGGATCAGAAACTGAGGAAGTGGTACCGACGGAGAGAGGGAGAGAAGAGGGACTAAAGAACAATGAAAAAATATTGGAAAGTGGGATCTACTAATGTTGATGGTTTAATATCGGCAAGGTTAGAAATCAAAGATTACCTGAGGGCACATGAACCAGATATTACTTGTATGTGCTTTGTAGAGACCAAGTTAAGAAAGGATACTGATATCCATATGGGGGATGGTAAATACAAACTGTGGAGAAGGTACACACACAAAAAAAAAAAAAAAAAAAAAAAAAAAAAAGGAGCCATGGTAGCAATGAAGAACAACATCTATCTTTCTATCTATTGCCAGACGCCTCAATCCCGAACGGGGTGGCCACAAACAAATCGCCCCCATGTCACTCTGTCCCCTGCCATTTCACTACCACGCTCCCAACTCACACCCCCCTCTCAACTGGGAGAGGGTAGGGCTTAAGTGATAAATATGAAATTAGAAACTGGAGAGAATGGTAAGAGAGACATCGCAGTAGTATATGTTCCCCCTAAGACAAGGGCATAGAATGACAACNAGGTTAGAAATCAAAGATTACCTGAGGGCACATGAACCAGATATTACTTGTATGTGCTTTGTAGAGACCAAGTTAAGAAAGGATACTGATATCCATATGGGGGATGGTAAATACAAACTGTGGAGAAGGTACACACACAAAAAAAAAAAAAAAAAAAAAAAAAAAAAAAGGAGCCATGGTAGCAATGAAGAACAACATAAATGTGGATAATGTGGAACTGGGAGAGGGTAGGGCTTAAGTGATAAATATGAAATTAGAAACTGGAGAGAATGGTAAGAGAGACATCGCAGTAGTATATGTTCCCCCTAAGACAAGGGCATAGAATGACAACGAATAATACCAGGCGATGTCGTCAGACATGGTTAGTTATCTACAGGAAGTGACTGAGAAATGCAACAACATAATTGAGGCGTCCCCTGCTGAAGTGATGCAAGTAACATAAACAAAAAGTTGAGAAAACAGCGTTTGAAAGTTGGCGACTGGCCCACTCCCCCTCGCCCTTGCCTCACTTCACATCTAGAGCGGAATTGAAGCAAGGAGTAAATTGGTGGCGCTGACCTCATTTCCAACTCTCATATGCTGCTTTCTCAGGTTATTATTATTAATCTACTGATGATACATGACCCCTTGAAGCACACGGTGCTTTTGTACCTAATATTATAACTATCTCCAAACGATTTTACTAAACATAGAAGATTTGTCAGAGATGCATGGATAAAAAAAAATGGCCTCCTTTACCCATTAATAGTACTGTTATTTCAAACTATCTTACCATAATACTGTTGATGGTGAAGAAATGGTTGATGAAGACTGAAGGCCCACCGAAGGCAATGCGAGACCATGACCATGATAATAATATTATTGAATGTGACTATGCTCTTCTTAATACCGTACTACTTCGTCACTTAATAATATGTTCTTGAAGTCAATACTTAATAATTTCCTCTTCATAATACACTGAATATTATTTTCCCGTAAATAAAAAAAAAATAGATAATATAAAACTCATAATGACTTCTCAAAATAATATTTTCTTCAACTTGCTAAAAAAAAAAAAAAAGACTTTTCTTTCGTAATAATATTTCCATTATTTTTTCTTAACACAAACTTAACACTGTCAGCCATTGTAGCAGCAATACAGGTCAAAAACCACACGCAAAAAAGGAGAAAAACAGGGTAAACCGGTTGTCACGAGGCGGGAACTATGACTGACACCGCTGCTGCGCTCCCATTGGCTGGCGGGCACCATGCTGCTAAAAGCTGATAGACTGGGCACCTCTCCCGGGCTTTTGCCTTACTACAGATCGGAAAGTAAAGCCGTGCAGCATTTCCGCCAAAAATTCGTGGTTTTGTGTAAGATTATGGACCATATGACCATACCACTTCCCTGAATCACTATGGTTCACTTACCTCACATAGAGGTATAATTGTACTACTTGATGCAAGTGAAAACTAAATTTCGACCGAGGTGTCATCTGCATCACTTCAGCAGGGGATGCCTCAATTCTGATGGGTGATTATAATTGTAAAGTGGTGAACTAGGAGGAATGGGACTCAGGAGGCAGTTAAGATATGTGGGGCACTATATTGTTAAATACAGCAATGAATAAAGTAATGACCCAGTGGATCAAAGAAGAGACAAGATTCAGAGGTGATGGCACGCCTGCAAAACTAGATTTACCGCTAACCAAAGAACCTGACATAACTGAATCTTTGAAATATCTGTGTTCTATAGGAAAAAGTGATCATGTGATCACTGAGTTTCAGATGTTTATATAAAAGGGAATGTGGTACCAAGAGATGAGCTTTATAGGCAGGGAAGATACAACTTTGGGAAAGCAAACTTTACAGGACTGAGAAAATTTTTTGAAAATGCACACTGGAGAAAATTCAGAGAAGCAAGAGAGGTGCAGAGGAAGTGGGATATCTTTCTGGTCCCCTATTAATTCGGGAATGGAAAAATATGTTCCAAGAATAAGTGGGAAAGAAAACAGGATGTAAGATTGGTTTAACAGAAGGTGAATGATAGCAAAAAAAAAAGAGAGGGACATGGCATGGAACAACTGGAGAAAGAGAGGTAATAACAGAACAAAGGAAGAATATAGAAGAACTAGAAAAGAATATACAGTACAAGAATACTTAGAGAGGAAGAAAGAAACAGTGAAAAAGGTATAATTGTCAAATGTAAGGGAGACCCCAAACTGTTTTATAGATTTGTCAATGACAAACTGAAACACAAGGAAGGAATCACCAAACTGAAAGTAGTTGGAGATGTCTATAGAGATGAGGCAATACAAGCTGAAATAATGAACAAATGTTTCCAATTGATTTTCACTAAACAAAGGGATTTTGTGGAGGGGGAGGAAGTGACTAGAAATGTAGTGATAAAAGACATAAAAGAGAAAGTGCAGGAAGTCTACAAATTATTGGAAACTCAAAAAGTTAGAAAAGCCCCAGGACTGGACAGAATCTCTAAATGAGTACTGAAGGAATGCAGAGAACAACTGGCGGATAAGATTCACAGTTTAATTGTGTGTTCCCTGGAAAGGGAAAGTGCCTCGGCAATGGAAGAAGGCCAATGTGGTACCAATTTATATTGGAGGAAACAAGGAAGAACCCCGAAAGTATACACCAGTGTCCCGGACCAGCATAGTTGCAAAATTGTGCGAGAGAATCCTGAAAGAAAGACAGATGGATAAAAAGAGAGAGAGAGAGAGAGAGAGAGAGAGAGAGAGAGAGAGAGAGAGAGAGAGTGTGTGTGTGTGTGTGTGTGTGTGTGTGAGTGTTGGGTGGATTGTGCATATTTAGGTGTGGAGGAAGCCTTTGAAAAGGTACCCCAAAATTAGCAACTGATGTGAAAATCGGAGCACACAGGAGTACTGAAGGGAAACCTCTTGGAGTGGATGAGAGACTTCTTGAAAGACAGACAAATGAGGACAGTAATAAAGAACAAAATGTCTGGATGGAGGGAAATAACAAGTGCACTCCCACAGAGCTCTGTGTTAGTGCCACTAATGTTCCTGATTTAGGTAAACGATATGGCATATGGAATGAACAGTTATGCAAGTCTGTTTGCTGAAGATGCAAAGACCTTGAGGAAGGTAGAAGTTGAGGAAGACTGTAAAATTCTTCATGAGGACCTGGGTAAGATTCACGAATGGAGACAGATGTGGGAAATGAAATTCAACACAAAAAAAAGATATTGGAAATGGGCTAAAGTACCAAAAGACCATCACTGAATTATTTGATGGGTAATGAACCAGTCACAAAAGCAAGAGAAGAGAAAGACTTGGGAGTGCAGGTCAAGGATAGTTTGTCACCTGAAAAACACATTAACAAGAGAGTTCGAGAGATGTACAATCTCTTGACTAACAAAAGAGTAGCATTTCATTACATGGATGAGGAGATGATGAAAAAATTTATAGTGGCCATCATCCGCCCCAGGGTGGAATATACGGCAGTAGTGTGGTCCCCACACAAAAAGAAAGATATAAACAAGATCGAGAGAATACAGAGAACAGCAACCAAGATGGTCCCTAGCCTGGCAGATCTGTCATACAAACAGAGGCTAGAAAAACAGGATCTGCCTTTCTTAGAAGAAAGGAGAGAAAGGGGTGACATGGTTGCAGTGTTCTGGGCCATGATGGGAGTAGATAAAATTGACATAGAAGATCTGTTTGTATGGGATGGCAGAGTAACAAGAGGACAGATTGAAGAAAATTCAGAGGAACAAGAGAGATTCAGAGGACGTGAAACATCTTTCTAGACCTCTATATTTCAGAAGTGGAAAAATATGTGCCAAGAGTAAGTGGGAAAGAAAACAGGAAAAAGGAGTGGTTTAATAGAAGGTGTAAGATAGCAAAAAAGGAGAGGGACATGGTATGGAACAAATGGAGAAAGAAAGGTAATAAAAGAACAAAGGAAGAATACAAAAGAGCTAGAAAGGAATATACAAGAATTCACAGAGAGGAAGAAAGTAACTTTGAAAAAGGTATAATCGACAAATGTAAGGATGTACCCAAATTGTTTTATAGATCTGTTAATGGCAAATTGAAACAAAACGAAGGAATCACCATACTGAAAGTAGAAGGAGAGGTCTATAAAGATATGGCAATGCAAGCTGACATAATGAACAAACATTTTTAATCGGTTTTTACTAATGAAGGGGAGTTTGTGGAGGGGGAGGGAGTGACTAGGAATGTAGTGATAAAAGATATAAAAGTGGAAGTGCAGGAAGTGTACAAATTACTGGAAACTCAAGATAGGAAAGCCCCAGGACCGGATGGAATTTCAAATTGGGTACTGAAGGAATGCAGAGAACTACTGGCGGATAGGATTTACAGCTTAATTGTGTGTTTGCTGGAAGAAGGGAAAGTGCCTGGGGAATGGAAGAGAGCAAATGTGATACCAATTTACAAGGGAGGAAACAAGGAAGATCCCCTGAACTACAGACAAGTGTCCCTAACCAGCATGGTCGCAAAATTGTGTGAGAGAATCCTGAAAGATAGATGGATAAAATATCTGGAAGAGACTACTATTTTGACTGAAAGTCAATTTGGATTCAGTAGTGGAAGGCCATGTGTTTCCAACCTGTTGAGCTTTTACTCAAGAGCGATTGATGTGCTACAGGAGAGAGATGGTTGGGTGGATTGTGTGTATTTTGATTTGGAGATGGCCTTTGACAAGGTACCCCACAGGAGGCTAATATGGAAATTAGAGCATATCGGAAGACTGAAGGGAAGCCTCCTGGAATGGATGAGAGACTTTTTGAGTGACAGACAAATGAGGACAGTAATAAAGGACAGGACATCTGGATGGAGGGAAGTAACAAGTGGTGTCCCACAGGGCTCAGTGTTGGCACCAGTAACGTTCCTGATTTACATAAATAATATGGTAGATGGAGTGAACAGTTATGCAGGTCTGTTTGCTGATGATGCAAAGATCTTGAGAAATGTAGAGGTTGAAGAGGACTGTAAAATGCTGCAGGAGGATCTGGATAGGATACATGATTGGAGCCGGATGTGGAAAATGATATTCGGCGCAAAAAAATGTAAAATATTGGAAATGGGTAAAAGTACCAAGAGGCCATCACTGAATTATTTGATGGGTAATGAACCAATTAGAAAAGCGAGAGAAGAGAAAGATTTGGTAGTGCTGGTCCAGGATAGTTTGTCACCTGAAAGCACATAAATAAGATATATCAACCTTGACCAATATAAGAGTGGCATTTCATTACATAAATGAAGAGATGATGAAAAAATTGATCTGCCCCAGGTTAGAATATGCAGCAGTAGTGTGGTCCCTACACAAAAAGAAAGATATAAGCAAGATTGAGAGAATACAAAGAACAGCAACCAAGATGGTCCCCAGTCTGGCAGATTTGTCATACAGAGAGAGGCTGGAAAGGCTGGATTTGCCTTCCTTAGAGGAAAAGAAAGAGAGGGGCGACATGACTGCAGTGTTCAGGACCATGATGGGAGTAGATAAAACTGACGGAGAAAATCTGTTTGTGTGGGATGTGAGGGTAACAAGAGGACACGGAATGAAACTAAAGAAGCCAAGCTGCTTGAAGGATATCAAGAAATATAGTTTTCCATATAGATGTACAGACCAATGGAATAGCCTGGACAAAGAGATCGTCCAGTCTAAAAACTTAAACGAGTTTAAAGAAAAATCTGACTTATTGAGAAATAGAGATGGGACCCCACGAGCGTAGCTCATTTCCTGTATATCATAATTAGGTAAATATACACACGTAATTTCTGAGGCATTCGTGTGAAAATTCAGCCTTTTTGGCGCATGATGGCATCTCTTTTACGACAGTTTATCTAGATGTACGAGCTACAGGTAAAAAAGTTACCTTACATGTATATTTGCTTCCCAAGATGGCTGCAAGTCGCAGCCACTAAGGGATATTGACAGGATGGCATTTTTAAAAATCAGCTACCTTTAAAGATATTAATATTTTAGTAGTTTTTCATAGCAAGAGAGTTACTGCATTGTTTAGTGGTTTTTCATATCAAGCGAGCTACTGTGGTTCTGTAGTGTACCATCAACTCCTTCAGTACAAGACGTCATTCTTAAGTTGAATGAAATACTGTAGTGTTTTTCTTCTTTTACAGAAGCCATTATGAAACTTTATAATTTATTTATGAGATGTGTCCCCCACGCTGGATAAAAGTTTAGCAGTGCTCAACAATTAAAAAAGGGAAAATGTAAATTCCTGCAGTTAAGATTTTAATATTGTGAGTATTGTGAATGGAGTACACTGTACCTGTTACAGTCAGGCGTATCACACACCAGGACGTCACCTGGGCTGCCACAGGTGGTGCAGTTCATCTATGGGAAATGTATTAATTAGGTAAAGAATACCACATACATCAGCTAATTTTTCATGAGTAAATGGGGTAAATACATAGCCTGCTCTTTAAAAACAAGCCAGTTTCATATTATCCCTATCGGACACAGTGGGGCCCTGAGGAAGTGTTATGTAAGTCCAGGTTTTGAAGGGAAGAATAGCAGTCCACTCCCTTGGCAACCCCAATACCTACATGATGAAGTTCATTGCCACTTGATAGTTCATACAACTGAGCAGTATGTATGACACAACCTTCACTCCTGATATGAGTTCTCTACCACTTGACCACCTGACATCTGACAGACCAACAGAAACATGAAGAGTTTAGATTTCATCATCATCATCACCATCCACAAAAATAACTCACACATCATTCATCCCTCTAGAAACCTGGCTTCAGCTCAAAATCACCATCTATAATATTTTCTTAGTATTTTTACTTACAGATGTGCTTCACTTACGCTTAGAATATGATGTTATTCCATTAGTAATCGGAATACAAGTGGGGTGTCAAACCACTGCCACGTGTTTCTCAATCCCCTGTTAATTCACTAGTCTCATGAATTTACCTACTTCGCCGTCTCACACAGTAATTTACTGTATTCACATATGCACATCTTTCATCTAAAGTCCATCACATTAAGAATGCCTTCTTGTTCCATGCTGTCCTCAGTTTTACCTTGCATATCACAATCGTATGATCGTACAATTCCTTGCACTGTCCTTTCTCAACTTGACACACCAAAGCATCTTTCTCCCAGTACGCAGTCTTTTATACTTCTAAAAATTACAGTGTTCTTATATAATGTATATTTGTGAACATACATTTCCTTAACCCTTGCTGGCAATATTGACTACTATATCATCAAGCATCAATGTACAATATGTGTTTTCTGTCATACCTCACTGCATAGATTAATAAAATAACAATACAAGTAAGACTTGAATCCATACCTGAACTCCATCCTCTCCAAGTACCAGATGAGTCCTCTCCACCTCAACCTAAGAGATCACAGTACATTATATTTGGATGGTAAAATACTGCATAATGGATGGATAAATATATGGGCAAGGAATGATAATTATCACAGTCTGTGAAAAGACCTAAGTACTGCAATGAATAATGAGTATGGTTTTAAATTAATGCAGAACAAAAGATAACTGACTGCGCCAGAGTTGTGTACTGGTACAAATATACCCACCATTAACTGGTGGAAAATGGAACTAGGAATAAACGTTTGTGGTTGCTTTCTTGTTTTTGAGAGAGAGAGAGACAGACTTGTGATATTATCTTTCCTTGCCCATATATTTATCCATATATATACATACATACATACATATATATATATA
>JAGKTI010005922.1:819-42800 GCA_018397915.1 Birgus latro
ACACACACACACACACACACACACACACACACACACACACACACACACACACATATGGTTGTATCATGGTGGAGAGAGACGGAAGATTGTTTACAACTGACGAGGGGGAATTTGTGGGCTTCTCCAAGCTAAATGTAGGCAAAGGAAGTGATAAGCAGCAAGAAACAAGAGTAGCAGGAGTAGAGAAAACGGCGGAGAGGAATGTCCAGGAGTTAAAAAAGTTATGGGAAGTAATTAAGCAGCTGCAGGAACGGACCATAGAGCAAGAGAGAGAGATCAAAGTCCTACAGAATAGGCTGGAAAAAGTTAGCACACGTAGTGAGGAACAAGAAAAAGAAGTTACAGAATTAAATGCGAATAACGAATTCGCATCAAATGAAATAAAACAGCTGAAGAGGGAGAATAAGAGGTTGGAAGAAGAAAGGGACAGAATAAAAAGTAAACTAGAGGAGTACGAATCAAAATCGAGTAGGCAAGATCAGCATATTCAGGAAATCAAGGAGCAACATAAGGGGTGGAAGAAAATACAGGAGGAAGGAATTGTAAATTTGAAGGAAATCATAGAACAACAAAGTAAGGAAAAAGTGGAGAAGGAAGTGGTTAGAGTACTAAGAAGTAGAGAATCTTTGGTCAGGGATGTAGCAGACAAGAAAAAATGTGTGATAATTTCAGGAATAAAAGAAAAACGAATGACAGTAAGATCTGAAAGAGAGAGAGAGGAACTGAGCAAGGCTAAAGAAATAATATCANAAGAGGGAGAATAAGAGGTTGGAAGAAGAAAGGGACAGAATAAAAAGTAAACTAGAGGAGTACGAATCAAAATCGAGGAGGCAAGATTAGCATATTCAGGAAATCAAGGAGCAACATAAGGGGTGGAAGAAAATACAGGAGGAAGGAAATGTAAATTTGAAGGAGATCATAGAACAACAAAGTAAGGAAAAAGTGGAGAAGGAAGTGGTTAGAGTACTAAGAAGTAGAGAATCTTTGGTCAGGGATGTAGCAGACAAGAAAAAATGTGTGATAATTTCAGGAATAAAAGAAAAACGAATGACAGTAAGATCTGAAAGAGAGAGAGAGGAACTGAGGAAGGCTAAAGAAATAAGATCAGTGGTTATGGAAGGAAACAATGAAGCCCAAGAAGAGATTGAAGAAGTGTTTAGGTTAGGAAAGTACGAGGATGGTGGGGCAAGGCCCTTGAAAGTAAAGTTTAAGTCCCAAGTAATAGTGAATGAAATCATAAGTAGAACGTGGAAATTGTCAGAGAAGAGGGGTTTAAAAATGTTTGGATTAGGAGAGATGCAAATGAAGAGGAAAGAGCTAAATTAAAGGAGTTAGTAAAGGAAGCAAAGATAAAAAACGAACAACGAACGGAGAAAGAGAAGACAGAGTTCTATTGGAGAGTTATGGACCAGAAATTGAGAAACTGGTACCGACGGAAGGAAGGAGAGACGAGAGTATAAAAAATGATGAAAAAAGTTTGAAAGTGGCATACACAAACATTGATGGACTAATATCGGCGAGATTAGAAATCAATGATTTTTTGAGGGCACACGAACCTGATGTTATGTGCTTTGTAGAGACTAAATTGAAAGAAGATATTGATATTCATATGGGAGGTGGGAAATACAAATTGTGGAGAAGAGACAGAAAAGAAAAAATGGGAGGAGGAGTGATGATAGCAGTGAAGGACAGTATAAACGTAGATACTGTGGAAATGGCAGAGGGCAGAGCTGAAGCCATAAACTTGAAATTAGAAACTGGGGAGAATGGTAAGAGAGATATGGCAGTGGTATATGTTCCCCCTAAGACAAGAGCATGGAATGACGATGAATACCAGGAGATGTTGTCAGACATGGTTAGTTATCTACAGAAAGTGATCAAGAAAAGCAACAATATAATCCTAATGGGTGACTTTAATTGTAAAGAGGTGAACTGGGAGGAATGGGACTCGGGAGGCAGCGAAGATTCGTGGGGCACTAAATTGTTAAATATAGCAATGAATAATGTAATGACACAGTGGGTTAAAGAAGAGACACGATTCAGAGGTGATGACACACCAGCAAGATTAGATTTGCTACTATCCAAAGAACCTGATGTAATTGAATCATTAAATTATCTGTGTCCTATAGGAAAAAGTGATCATGTGGTCATTGAGTTCCAGATGATAATAGGGAACGTAGTGCCAAGATATGAGCTTTATAGGCAAGGAAGATACAACTTTGGGAAAACAAACTTTGCAGAATTGAGAAAATTTTTTGAAAATGTGGACTGGAGAAAATTCAGGGAAACAAGAGAGATACAGAGGAAGTGGGATTTCTTTTTAGACCTCTACAATTTGGGAGTGGAAAAATATGTGCCAAGAGTAAGTGGGAAAGAAAACAGGATAAAGGTGTGGTTTAATAGGTGTATAATAGCAAAAAAAGAGAGGGACATGGCATGGAAGAAATGGAGAAAGAGAGGTAATATCAGAACAAAGGAAGAATACAAAAGAACTAGAAATGAATATGCAAGACTACGTAGAGAGGAGGAAAGGAACTTTGAAAAAGGTATAATTGACAAATGTAAGGATGAACCCAAATTGTTTTATAGATTTGTTAATGGCAAATTGAAGCAAAGGGAAGGAATCACCAAACTGAAAGTAGAAGGAGAGGTCTACAAGGATGCAGTAATGCAAACTGAAGTAATGAACAAATGTTTCCAATCGGTTTTCACTAAGGAAAGGGAGTTTGTGGAAGGAGAGGGAGTGATTAGAAATGTAGTGATAAAAGATATAAAAGTGGAAGTGCAGGAAGTGTATAAATTACTGGGAGCTCAAGATGTAAGGAAGGCCCCAGGACCGGATGGAATCTCTAATTGGGTACTGAAGGAATGCAGAGAACAACTGGCGGATAAGATTCACAATTTAATTGTGTGCTCCTTGGAAGAGGGAAATGTGCCTCGGGAATGGAAGAGGGCAAATGTGGTGCCAATCTGTAAGGGAGGAAACAAGGAAGAACCCCTGAATTATAGACGAGTGTCCCTAACCAGCATGGTTGCGAAATTGTGTGAGAGAATCCAGAAAGATAGATGGATAAAATATCTGGAAGAGATGAATATTTTGACTGAAAGTTAGTTTGGATTCAGAAGTGGAATGTAATGTGTTTCCAACTTGTTGAGCTTCTACTCAAGGGCGATTGACGTGCTACAGGAGAGAGACAGTTGGGTGGATTGTGTGTACTTAGATCTGGAGAAGGCCTTCGACAAGGTACCCCACAAGAGACTATTATGGAAATTAGAGCATATAGGAGGACTGAAGGGAAGCCTCCTGGAATGGATGAGAGACTTTTTGAGTGAGAGACAAATGAGGACAGTAATAAAGGACAGGACATCTGGATGGAGGGAAGTAGCAAGTGGTGTCCCACAGGGCTTGGTGTTGGCACCAGTAATGTTCTTGATTTATGTAAATGATATGGTAGATGGAGTGAACAGCTACGCAAGCCTGTTTGCTGATGATGCAAAGATCTTGAGAAAGGTAGAGGTTGAAGAGGACTGTAAAATGCTACAGGAGGATCTGGATAGGATATATGATTGGAGCCGGATGTGGGAAATGAAATTCATTTTTAAAAAATGTAAAATATTGGAAATGGGTAAAAGTACCAAGAGGCCATCATTGAATTATTTGATGGGTAATGAACCAATTAGAAAAGCGAGAGAAGAGAAAGATTTGGGAGTGCTGGTCCAGGATAGTTTGTCGTGAGAGAGACATATAAACTCTTGACCAATATAAGAGTGGCATTTCATTATATGGATGAGAAGATGATGAAAAAATTGATAGTGGCCATGATCCGGCCCAGGTTAGAATATGCAGCAGTAGTGTGGTCCCCACACAAAAAGAAAGATATAACCAAGATTGAGAGAATACAAAGAACAGCAACCAAGATGGTCCCTAGTCTGGCAGATTTGCCATACAGAGAGAGGCTGGAAAGGCTGGATTTGGCCTCCTTAGAGGAATGGAGAAAGAGGGGTGACATGATTGCAGTGTTCAGGACCATGATAGGAGTAGATAAAATTGACAGAGAAAATCTGTTTGTGTGGGATGAGAGAGCAACAAGAGGACACGGAATGAAACTAAAGAAGCCAAGCTGCTCGAAGGACATCAAGAAATATAGTTTTCCGTATAGATGTATAGACCTGTGGAATAGCCTGGACAAAGAGATCGTCCAGTCTAAAAACTTAAATGAGTTTAAGGCAAAATTTGACTTATTGAGAAACAGAGACGGGACCTCACGAGCGTAGCTCATTTCCTGTATATCACAATTAGGTAAATACAATTAGGTAAATGCACACACACGAGTCGTAGAGAGAGAGAGACGGATCTGCTCCTGGATCGAGGGGAAATAATCACTGAACTAGCGGGTGAAAAGGAGATAGCCTATTGTGATTATGTGGTTGAATGTGTGAGTGGTGGTCCCGTTGGATATTAGTTATAAAAAAAAACACAGGTTTCAGCCCTAAAAATACAAGACAGTGAAAAAGAAAGTTTCCATATGGTTGTATCATGACGGAGAGAGATGGAAGATTGTTTGCAATTGGCGAGGGGGAATTTTATGGGCTTCTCCGAAGAAAATGTAGGTAAAGGAAGTGATAAGCTGCAACAAACAAGAGTAGCAGGAGCAGAGAAAACGGCGGAGAGGTATGCCCAAGAGTTAAAAAAGGTATGGGAAGTAATTAGAGAGTTACAGGAACGAACCTTAGAACAGGAGAGAGATCAAAGTCCTACAGAGTAAACTGGCAAAAGTTAGCACACATAGTGAGGAACAAGAAAAAGAAGTCACATAATTAAAGGTGAGTAACGAATCCTCATCAAGTGAAATAAAACAGCTCAAGAGGGAGAATAAGAGGTTGGAAGAAGAAAGGGACAGAATAAAAAGTAAACTAGAGGAGTACGAATCAAAATCAAGGAGGCAAGATGAGCACATTCAGGAAATCAAGGAGCAACATAAGGGGTGGAAGAAAATACAGGAGGAAGGAAATGTAAATTTGAAGGAGATCATAGAACAAAAGTAAGGAAAAAATGGAGAAGGAAGTGGTTAGAGTACTAAGAAGTAGAGAATCTTTGGTCAGGGATGTAGCAGACAAGAAAAAATGTGTGATACTATCAGGAATGAAAGAAAAACGAATGACAGTAAGATCTGAAAAAGAGAGAGAGGAACTGAGCAAGTCTAAAGAAATAATACCACTGGTTATGGAGGGAAACAATGAAGCCCAAGAAGAGATTGAAGAAGTGTTTAGGTTAAGAAAGTACGAGGATGGTGGGGCAAGGCCTTTGAAAGTAAAGTTTAAGCCCCAAGTAATAGTGAATGAAATCATAAGTAGAACTTGGAAATTGTCAGAGAAAGAGGGGTTTAAAAATGTTTGGATTAGGAGAGATGCAAACAAAGAGGAAAGAGCTAAATTAAAGGAGTTAGTAAAGGAAGCATAGATAAAAAACGAACAGTGAACGGAGGAAGAGAAGACAGAGTTCTATTGGAAAGTTATGGACAGGAAATTGAGAAAGTGGTACCGACGGAGGGAAGGAGAGAAGAAAGTTTAAAAAACGATGAAAAAAGTTTGAAAGTGGCGTACACAAACATTGATGGACTCTGCAAGGTTAGAAATCAATGATTTTTTGAGGGTACGCGAACTTGATGTTATGTGCTTTGTAGAGACTAAATTGAAAGAAGATATTGATATTCATATGGGAGATGGGAGATCCAAATTATGGAGAAGAGACAGAAAAGAAAAAACGGGAGGAGGAGTGATGATAGCAGTGAAGGACAATTTAAATGTAGATACAGTGGAAATGGCAGAGGGCAGGGCCGAATCGATAAATATGAAATTAGAAACTGGGGAGAATGGTAAGAGAGATATGGCAGTGGTATATGTTCCCCCTAAGACGAGAGCATGGAATGACGAATACCAAGTGGTGTTGTCAGACATGGTTAGTTATCTACAGAAAGTGATCGAGAAAAGCAACAATTTAATCCTAATGGGTGACTTTAATTGTAAAGAGGTGAACTTGGAGGAATGGGACTCAGGAGGCAGCGAAGATTCGTGGGGCACTAAATTGCTAAATGTGGCAATGAATAATGTAATGACACAGTGGGTCAAAGAAGAGACACGATTCAGAGGTGATGACACACCAGCAAGATTAGATTTGCTACTATCCAAAGAACCTGATGTAATTAAATCATTAAATTATCTGTGTCCTATAGGAAAAAGTGATCATGTGGTCATTGAGTTCCAGATGATAACAGGGGACGTGGTGCCAAGAGATGTGCTTTATAGGCAAGGAAGATACAACTTTGGGAAAACAAACTTTGCAGAATTGAGAAAAATTTTTGAAAATGGAGACTGGAGAAAATTCAGAGAAACAAAAGAGATACAGAGGAAGTGGGATATCTTCTTATACCTCTGTAATTTGGGAGTTGAAAAATGTGTGCCAAGAGTAAGTAGGAAAGAAAACAGTAAAAAGGAGTGGTTTAATGGAAGGTGTATGATAGCAAAAAAAGAGAGGGACATGGCATGGAACAAATGGAGAAAGAGAGGTAATAACAGAGCAAAGGAAGAATACAAAAGAACTAGAAATGAATATACAAGAATACGTAGAGAGGAAGGAAGGAACTTTGAAAAGGGTGTAATTGACAAATGTAAGGTTGAACCCAAATTGTTTTATAGATTTGTTAATGGCAAATTGAAGCAAAGGGAAGGAATCACCAACCTGAAAGTAGAAGGAGAGGTCTACAAGGATGCAGTAATGCAAGCTGAAATAATGAACAAATGTTTCGAATTGGTTTTCACTAAGGAAATCGAGTTTGTGGAGGGAGAGGGAGCGATTAGAAATGTAGTGATAAAAGATATAAAAGTGGAAGTGCGGGAAGTGTATAAATTACTGGGAACTCAAGATGTATGTAAGGCCCCAGGACCGGATGGAATCTCTAATTGGGTACTGAAGGAATGCAGAGAACAACTGGCGGATAAGATTCACAGTTTAATTGTGTGCTCCTTGGAAGAGGGGAAAGTGCCTCGAGAATGGAAGAGGGCAAATGTGGTACAAATCTATAAAGGGGGAAACAAGGACGAACCCCTGAATTATAGACCAGTGTCCCTGACTAGCATGGTTGCGAAATTGTGTGAGAGAATCCAGAAAGATAGATGGATAAAATATCTGGAAGAGATGAATATTTTGACTGAAAGTCAGATTGGCTTCAGAAGTGGAAGGTCATGTGTTTCCAACTTGCTGAGCTTTTACTCAAGGGCGATTGACGTGCTACAGGAGAGGGACGGTTTGGTGGATTGTGTGTACTTAGATCTGGAGAAGGCCTTCGACAAGGTACCCCACAAGAGACTAATATGGAAATTAGAGCATATCGGAGGACTGAAGGGAAGCCTCCTGGAATGGATGAGAGACTTTTTGAGTGACAGACAAATCGTTTTCGTTTTTGAAGGCTCGAACATGCTTGCATGCGTCGGAGGACAGTAATAAAGGACAGGACATCTGGATGGAGGGAAGTAACAAGTGGTGTCCCACAGGGCTCGGTGTTGGCACCATTAATGTTCCTGATTTATGTAAATGATATGGTAGATGGAGTGAACAGTTACGCAAGTCTGTTCGCTGATGATGCAAAGATCTTGAGGACGGTAGAGGTTGAAGAAGACTGGTAAAATGCTACAGGAGGATCTGGATAGGATACATGATTGGAGCCGGATGTGTGAAATGAAATTCAATTTTAAAAAAATGTAAAATATTGGAAATGGGTAAAAGTAGCAAGAGGCCATCATTGAATTATTTGATGGGTAATGAACCAATTAGAAAAGTGAGAGAAGAGAAAGATTTGGGAGTGCTGGTCCAGGATAGTTTGTCATCTGAAAAGCACATAAATAAGATAGTTTGAGAGACATATAAACTCTTAACCAATATAAGAGTGGCATTTCATTACATGGATGAGGAGGTGATGAAAAAATTGATAGTGGCCATGATCCACCCCAAGTTAGAATATGCAGCAGTAGTGTGGTCCCCACACAAAAAGAAAGATATAACCAAGATTGAGAGAATACAAAGAACAGCAACCAAGATGGTCCCCAGTCTGGCAGATTTGTCATACAGAGAGACGCTGGAAAGGCTGGATTTACCTTCCTTAGAGGAAAGGAGAGAGAGAGGCGACATGATTGCAGTGTTCAGGACCATGATAGGAGTAGATAAAATTGACAGACAAAATCTGTTTGTGTGGGATGAGAGGGTAACAAGAGGACACGGTATGAAACTAAAGAAGCCAAGCTGCTTGAAGGACATCAAGACATATAGCTTTCCTTATAGATGCATAGACCTGTGGAATAGCCTGGACAAAGAGATCGTCCTGTCTAAAAACTTAAACGAGTTTAAGGCAAAATTTGACTTATTGAGAAACGGAGACTGGACCCCACGAGCGTTGCTTATTTCCTGTATATCACAATTAGGTAAATACACACACACACACACACATTAAGTCTGGTGGAAAATTTTAATGCCTCAGTTTATGGGTTAAAGTGTCTGTTGGAAGAAATCAAAGTTTTTGGCTAAAGACCTGGTATTTTATTTAATTTCATTCTCTCAGATTGTGAGCCTGTGGGAGAAACTGTCTTGGCCAGACTATGAGAATTTTGTGGGGAAGCAACTGCTGCAGGAACTTTGTGGACTAGGTACATTATACACAAAGCTAATCGTCACTAAAATGGAAGCAAGAGCTCGTGAAGAAAGCACACTTGAATCTTCTTTACTTCCTGCTCATGTATGTATTTGAAAATTTTAATTTGATGACATTTCACCTTTGTTCTCTGGGGACACCCACTAGGAAGATGAGTAAAAAGACTTTTTTCAGCCAGTACCAGAATTCAGAGGGGATAAGGGAGACCACATCTTAAATCAAGAAGGCTAAAGAACAGAGGATGTGAACAGTTTCATAGATACCATTAAAAGCTCAAGAAATCTCTCCCAGGGTTTCTGAGGAAACCACTGTATTATGAATCCCAGGCTCACGGGCAATTCCTGCCTATTCATTGAAACTTGGGAGTAGTTTCACCAAAGTTCAGTTTGTTTTTGGTGAGAGTACTATACATAGGTCTTGCCCAGTATACTGTATGCTTCAAACAAATTTTTAGTTTTCTGTTCCATGTTAAATCTTGCCTTTTAGTTATCATATCTTGCATTTGTTGTAAATTTTCTGGATAATTCACAGGTAGCATTTTTTAAAAGTTATAGGTGGTAGGTGGGCATGCTTATTATCCACTCACTCGATGTAGTGCTGCTTTCGGTTGACTGCCCTTTCCTCTCTTCCTTCCTTCTTTCCTCTTCTCATCTTTCTTTCCTTCATTCTTTCCTCTTCCTTCTGTCAACAAGTGACTCTACACTGAGAGAAAAGCCAAAGGGTTTCCTGTACACCAGGAAACCATTTACTATGCTGGATGGTAACCATATAGCCAGATTATGGCACCTGATGGCTTTATGGGTAATTAAAGTGCTTCAGTCGGATTGAGCCTGTGCTGATTTTTATCCAAGGGGTGGTTGGGGTTTTTTGCACACATAATGCCACACAGGGATGAGTGAGGCTGGTCACTCTCATCTTAAATGTCAGGACCAACTTGCCTGGTCCCTGGCGTCTACACTGCTTTGGGGACAACACAAGATTAGATGATGATACTCTTTATTTTGGGAGATGTCTTATGTTTTGCTTCAGGAGACATCATTGATTCCCTATTGACTCTCATAGTAAAAATTCTTGGTCATTTCAATAAGTCATTGTATTTATGTGCTTCAGCATTCTTTATGATTTTTATTTATTGCTTTTATTTATTTGGGAAGGAAGGTTGCTGGTTCATTGAAAGCAGTGATAAGAAAGAGGTGAGCATGGAAGTGAAAAAGTTGTTACATGACAGTATTGTGATATCAACTCTGACATATGGAAGTGAAGCTTGGACCCTGTTGGAAGGACAGAAGTCAAGAGTGAGAGCAGTGGAAATGAGTTATTTGAGAGGAGCATGTGGAGTCACATGGAGAGACAGACTAACAAATGAGAAGTGAAGGAGCGTTGTGGTGTGGTCAAGGACTTGATGGGAAGCGTTAGGAGAAACACGTTAAGGTGGTTTGGGCATGTGGAGAGGATGGAGAGTGAAAGATTGATGAGAGTGTATGTGAGTGAGGTGGAGGGGGCAAGAGGGAGGGGGAGGCCGAGGATGAGATGGAGGGATGGAGTGGAGAGGCATATGAGAGAGGGGGGTGTTAGTTGAGAGCGTGGTAGTGAAATGGCAGGGGACAGAGTGACACGGAGGCGATTTGTTTGTGGCCACCCCGTTCGGGATCAAGGCGTCTGGCAATAGATAGATAGATAGATTTATTTGTGTAGCTTCTCACTGGCCATTAATTTGTCATTTTACATGTTGCTGCAAAGCACTTGCAGTGTTACATCAGAATGTAGCATCCATATGCCAGCGCTGTTTATTCTTTTGCATAGATGCACATTCTTTTTACCGTGGGCCCGCCATATTCGCCAGGGATACTTTATAGAGATTACCGCAAATGTAGAATTTCACTGAATACTGGTCATGCTTCCCAGAGGGGCCCTGCAGTTGCAGTATACCTTTATGGTTGCCTAAACATTTGCATTGCCTCAAAAAGTCTTCATGCGTTAAAACTTACACGATCAAAATTTATTAGGATTTACCTGTACAACAGAAGTACAGCGAACTTTCGATTATCACACTTACTTGGTACCAGACATGGTGGTAGGTGGTAGCAACCATCATCCACTCACTTGATGTAGTGCTGCCTACTTCTTCCTTAACTTTTTGTTTTTTTTTCTGTTTGTCTTCTCTCACCCTATTTCTCCCAACTTCCCTGTCACTTTTTATTTCCCATTTCTTTTCAGGTAGCTTTACATTGAATGACAAGCCCAATGATTTCCTGTAAGCCAGGAGACTGTTTACAACATTGGGTAGTAACCATATAGCCAACCCACATGTGTTCCCTATGTGTCCAGTGGGTTTGTGGCAGGTTAGTGCCCTTCTCCATAAAATAACTAACTCGGACAAACAGCCACCCCTTACGGAATTATGGCATTTGGCTGCAGATAGATAGATTGACATGGTACATGATAATGGAACTAGGCAATAATGAAGCACAGAACCGGTAGGATTCATCATAATTGGTACAAAGCATCCCAAGCTCAAGCCCAAATTTTCCTTTTTATGTCAGTTTAGACCTTTCTAAATATATACATACTATCATGGTGTTTCCGTAACACTGAGAGTAGACTAACATGCTCTCCAGTACAGGTTCCTCTAACAGTCAACACCAAACTACATGCATAGTACACACTACACTTCCCTAGAGGGAAGGGGGGGGAGACCATAAGAGCCCCCACCATCCGCTTCTCTCCCGGTGATGACCAAGCGAGATGCCTGTAACCACTGCCTAACTCTCTTCTTCATTTCTGCAACATTCGTGGCTTTTCCTTAACTTTCTGTTGAACACCACTTCTCCTCTTCTAAACCTCACCTTCTCTTCCTCACCGAAACTCAGCGGTCCGTGGTGACTGGAAACAAACTCTTCTCTCTATCCTCCTACATTCTGTACACTCACTTCAAAGCAAAAGGTGGCTGTTATGTATATGTACACAACAACATATCTTGCTCTCATGCTCGTGAACTTGAATCTGCTGAATTCTCTACTCTGGCTTTGGCTTTCCTGTCATTCTCTGACTAAATATATCTATGCTATTTACTTATCACCTAATTCTACTGACTGAAAAATTCATTGACCATCTTAGTTCCAAGATGGAACACATCCTATTAATTTCTCCCTTCTCTAAAGTCTCCATTCTAGGTGATTTCGATGTTCACCACCACAATTGGCTTTCTTGTTTCACTGATCCACCTGATGAACAGGACTAAATCTTTTTTATCCTTAATGACGGAGGAGCTTGTACAGCACCCTATCTGTATCCTTGATTGCTTTGGAGTGATTTCCAACGTACTTGTCCTCTTCCATACAACTAATCATTCTGTTTATGCTGTTAATCTTTTCTCTCCATTGTGCTCCTCCAATCACAGCCTTATCACCTGAACCTGTCTTATTACTTTGCGCAGTGGCAGTATCGTAACCAATGAAGTCTTGCCTAATTGATGTGTTTGCCTCTGCCATAAAGCTCAAATTAGGAAATGCTGTAAAATACCATCTCATCACTTTTGTGGCACCTCGCTTTGGGTTACCTTTCCTAGAAGGGCAGTGAAGTCATACCTCACCTGCTCGTGGTGACCTCGCAGACATCCTGTTTGTGTGTGTGTGTGTGTCTTTAAGTTTTCTTTTTTTTTGTCCTCCTTCCCCCCCTAAATTATGGTGACACAGTGTGGTAGGCACTACCTGGATTTATCCCAGGTAGTATTGTTTATACTTCTTGTTATTAGTGTTATTTTGTTTTTGTTTTGTTCTTTTCTTTATTACCAACCATGACCAAACAACTCCAGTGCCCTTGCTGCAGTAGGTCTGTAGCAAAAAGTGCACAAGCACTGAAGTGTGCCTACTGCAGCGAGTTTTTTTTTTTTTTTTTAATGTGTCCGACTTTGGGCATAGGCTTCACAGCCTGCTATCAAGCCCCATTAGTCCTCCTACATACCATACACCTCCACATGTCACCACTTCGGTGCTAACACCCTCCATCCATATTGAATACATGCTTGGGCT
This sequence comes from Birgus latro, assembly GCA_018397915.1. NCBI lineage: Eukaryota > Metazoa > Arthropoda > Malacostraca > Decapoda > Coenobitidae > Birgus > Birgus latro. The sequence goes on from JAGKTI010005922.1 coordinate 13,553, forward strand.
GTGTCATACAGGACTGGTGTATTGTATTAGCGGGGGTATTTTTACAACATGACGGCGGGTCTTCTGGTAGATCAGTAAAGCCTGATTTAATTAAATTCAAATCCTTAAACTGTTCCCTGCTCAAGCGTGGTTTTGAACTTGGATCTGTCGGGACTGCAGCCCACCTCTCTACCGATCAAGCCACCGCCTCCCCCTAATGGGTTCATTTGGCATGCGAAAATATGAATGCTAATGATCATCCATTTATGAAGAAGAGCCACCAGCTGGGCTTTCACTGGCTTGTAGCCAGTGTGTTGCACCGGCGGATGAGATCATGGCTGGTGAAGGAAGTAGAGCCACTAAGGAGGAGCTGGAGGATGGGGTTGTTGGGCTGATCTATCAGGCTATCAGAGATATGCCAAACAGACTAGTGGCACTAGAGACCAAAGTCTTTATCACTAATGGCTGTCACCCAAGACCAGGCCAAGTCATTTGCGGATGCTGTTTGGGGGTCTCTCGTGCAGGAGGGGAAAGATCTGCTTGGGGGGGTGGTTGAGATTAGTGCTTATGGCCATAAAAAAAGCAATTCGTGGTCAACAGATACTGATCGTAAAACCAAAGTGCGGTACTGACGCTCCGATGAGTCAGATGGGACCAGAAGACATGAAAGGTGTACTTGGGTCAGTGCCGGTTGATAGCTGCCTTAAGACCAAGGCTGGTGGGCTAGTAATGAAGTTTCCATCAGCTGAGGCTAGAAGTGAAACAGCTGGGATACTGAATGATCTTTTTGGCTCTGATGGCACTTTTTGCATATCAAAGCTAAAGATAATGCTGCTAAAAATGACAGTGATGGGCCTTTCCTCTTCCTTGGGCGACTCTGACATCATCCCTAACATTCTGAATAAAAACAATAAAATTAAGATGCCCATTGATAGAGGTTGCACCCTCAACCTGCTCTTCACAAGAACAAGGAATGACACTAAAACTGCTGTTTTGAAGATGTCACCAGAGGTGAGATCCTCCTTCATAGAACAGGGCAACTATATCTATGTGGATCTTACAAGGTGCTGCACTTTTGACAGATTCTGGGTTACACAGTGTCATCACTGTCAGGGTTTTGGTCATACATCTGAGAGGTGTTCTGGAAAAAATGATGAACCTGATTTTTTTTGTGCTGAGGCCATTAAGTCTACGGATTGTAGTAACAGAAGTTCTCCCAAATGCATCAACTGCTCTTCCCTAAGACATCAGGAAACTAATACTAATTCACAGTCAGTTGCTCATTTCTCATCTAGTAGAGACTGTCCAATTATGATTTCTCAAAGGAATAGATTAATTAAAAACATCAATTTCGACCATTCAGAAAACTGACTACGTCGCTGTTACGTCCCCAGCTGTCCTCACTCTTCAAGCACGCTGCAATAGTTAGGTACAGCAAGAAATTCGTTCGGCCTGCAACTCCTCATTCCCGGGCCAGCTGGGTAGCAACATGAAATATCTCCACCACAAATACTCTATCATCCATCACACCATCAATGATAATGAAATAGTCTACTACACTATTTACATATATTTACAAATAAATACACTGATACTCAAATAAAGAATATGCTTAGATCACTTATGCTATATCCCCAGAATGATCTTCTCAACACCAAATGACACTCAATAATAACCATAATATCTCAAAATGATTAACCACACAAATGCTCCACAATGGTTCACACAATAATAATCTCCACAATAACAAGTACACCACCACGTGCACCATAAGCTATCTTGTAGCCACCCACACCACGCTCTCTCTCCCCAACACCTGTATATTCTCCTCCCACAAATAATACTCATTAATACATTCACATAATTATTTCTCCACTTCCCTTGTATAACACCTCACACTGTGTGACCACGCTGCTCTCCCAAAATCACCACGTGTCTCCTCCAACACGCCCACCTGAGCAGAAACCCAGAACAGCTCCTCACACGCCGCTAGCCACCGAGAGAGAGAGAGAAGCCATGCGCTCTCCCCTCATACGTACATATCTCTCACTAACGGGATCACAATACAACAACATAACCTTACATGTTAACCCTTAACAACTTCACAAATATTAATTCATTTCTACATTCTCCAAAGATAAACTCCAACACAATATACAATTACATTATACAAAAATAAACATAATATTCATTACATTCATGATACACAACAAAAGAAAACGTACTGTATGAAAAAAAAGGGATAACTCCTCGTAACAGTCGCTCTTTAACCAGTTAAGGATGGGTCTGTAAAATATTCGTTCCATCCCTAAAGAGATAAACCATATTAATGAAGCTCTAAATCAGCACGAGCTTGACATATTGTGTTCGACTGAAACCTGGTTATATGAGTCTGATATTAACCCTTTCGCGCATGGTAAGTTTTATTAAGTTTCACGGCTCACGATTTTACTCCCCCACACACTCCGCTGGCAGCACACGGTACACAAATTACACGTATTCTCGCCTCATTTTTGCCACCCAAACCTCAAAATGTTGTCCTGAAACTCACAGCATCTTATTTGCCGATGTTTGTTCTAGCTGATAAGCCAAAAGAAAAACCAGAAAAATACGAATAAAAGTACTCTAGGCCGCCGTGAATAAACATTTTGGAACATTGATCTCACTTCCCAACATCGTCGTTCGAGTGTTTTCCATCATACAGAAAAATGTCATTATAAGTTATGATAGAGAATTTCATTGGCTTTCTAATGAGGTATGTCCGGTTGTGATGTGATTTGTAGTTTTCGAGAAAATAGCCAAAAACTAAAAGCCATTTTTGTAAAAAAAAAATTGATTTTTGTTCAGGGAGGTATACTGCAGAAGTTTTCTTGCACACCTTATGTTTTTATTACATAATCTTATGTAGAATTTCATAAACTTTCTCCCGACACCTTTTTGTTTTGATACGCCTCATAGTTTCCGAATAAATTGCAAAAAACTACAGGGTACTCGCGGCCGCGGTTTCACTTTCGTCAGGCACACACAATAACCGCCTCCGTAACCACAACTTTTCATTAGAGAAATTACGTAGTTATGTCCTGTACATACGTAGAATTCACTAATCTTTATCATGGTTCTTACAGGAAATCGATACGTTCAATAATTTTGGAGTAAATGGACGACAAAGATAGAACACTCTTCCTCGCCCACAAGCGAGACAAAAACGCTCAATTTCCCTGCTTCCGAATACTTACATATTTTCGCTCATTACGTTTTATTATTATTATTGTTTTTTACTCAAATTATACACATGAAATATCATAAGCTCTTTGATAGTGCTCTCAGAAACTCGACATTTCCACTAGTCTTTTTGCTAGTTACTGATACTAAAGCTGAACTTTCTTCCATCTCATATCTGTATGTGTAAAAAACAATACTTATTTGTGAAAAAAATATAGAAACAGGTCAGTGTACAAATCAACAAAATATGGATAACTCACTTGCTCCAGAGGTGTTGAGCTGCTGGCAGGAACTTGAAGGAATTGAAGATGAGTTAGGTAGTGTGTGAGTTGTGTGTGTGTGTGTGTCCGTGTGTGTGTGTGTGTCCGTGTGTGTTTATATGCGTGTGTGTGTATGTGTGTGTGTGTGGCGTATTCTCTGTTTCTTTAACCACGTTTGCCTAACACATGCGATGAACACAATAGATTTCTCCACGAACATTCGCTGCACGACATATGTATATAATGTCATATGTGTCGCTGTGTGGTGTATTTTCTTGTCTCTGATCATTACGTAACTTTCCGCTGTCAGTCAATGCACGCAATATTTCTCGGTGAATGCTCGCCGCACTATTTTATACGTATATTTCACACTGAACCATATTTAATATAAAACACTATCACATGATTCCATCCCAGCCTCTTTTGTTATTCCCTTCCCTACTGTATGGCGTAAGAGACCGCCTGTTCCCTTAGCAACTGATGCATATGTTTATGAATCTCTATGGCATAACATAATCCCTGCTATGGTAGGTCAGTTATTTCACTAATCCAGGCACTATATGTTTCACAAATATAAGTAATGGCTTCACTATAAGGGTAAAATACATCATTTTCCGAGCAGGGTGAGTGGAAACCCCGCTATAATAAACTAGACTCTGCCTCTAGGCCTAACGGCTGATAACGGGCCCCAGTGCCTTACAAACAATATATCTATGTTCAATAGACACAATAATTTCACAGTATAGTAAAAAACACTGTATAGTCACAATATTTCAATAATGGCTTCAGCCTCGGGTGGGAGGGGGAAAATGGCGGATTTAAAGGGACAATACAACACAGCACGACCCTGCTGTCTGGCTGCTAGTGGAGCACTGAGATTCTATCACTACCGTACAGGCACACATTAGTCATTGCAGTATTGCCAAGGTCTTACCTCGGGAGAGACACGTGGCTGCTAGAACGCTACAAAATTTGACACAAATCGACCAAAAACTTATTTTTGGGTTAATTTTTTTTCGCATTTTCACGCGATTTGAGGTCCTCTGCTTTGGCAATCCACACCACATGTAACACAAATCGCGGTACCGTGCTCGAAAAGGGTTAATAGTGTTCGTAGTGCTTTGTCAAAGACACATTCTGTTATAAATATTCCCAGCCCTGCTGCTGACTATCCAGGAGGTGTAGCCCTCATCTACTCAGCAGCACTTGGAAACGAATCTCTCATAATCTCAGACCCGACCCCATCTTCATTTGAATATGGAAGTATTAATAAATTTCCATCAGAATATCATTAGAATTGCAATTGTCTATCGACCAGGTCATCTGGGCTCAGATGCAGGTTTTATGGAGGAGTTTGGGCAGTTTCTTGTAGCAGCTGTGTCTCAGTGGGTTAGAACGCTCCGCTCTGACGGAAGGGTTGGAGGTTTGAGTCCACCCAAGGGTCATTGGTAGACATCAGGAAATGCATCCGGTCATAAAGTGCTACATGCTCCAAACCAAAGTCCTCTACCCAGGGGCAACGCCTTAGCCTGTAAAGGGAACACAGGCGTAAAGCTCAATGGTTTCTTGAAGTCTTTTCTCTTAAATCTGGAGGACTTCTTGTTTGGGGTGATTTCAGTTATTGGGTTGACAGTCTGTAGTTAAAACAATTGTCTTCAGAATTCCTTGAGTTAATTACCCAGAATTATTTTCTTAATCATGTTATTGATTCTTCTCATGTCTTGGGATATGTCCTTGGCTTTATCTTGTACCCTGTTGGTTGCCGGCACGTATCTGATGTGGAGGTTGATGCAGTTGACCCCCCTCATCTCTGATCATACTCTGCTCACTTTTAGTTTTGATATCCTGAAATCTCCTTCCTATGAAAAGGTCATCAGGTTCTGAAATTACAGGAACGTTGACCGCCATTTGATGTGTTGTGAACTTGATCTGCTTTTAAACTGCATTGATTCTTCAAATCTTTCTTTTGATGACTTTGTTAATATATACAGGGTGATTGACGAGTTTCTCCGGAAACTTTGGAAAATGCAAGCTTATGCAATTCTAAGCATAAAATACTCTATAAGTATAGGTATTTAATGTAATGGTTTACAAGTGCTGAAATTTTCAAATCTGACATGTGAATGGGAGGCGGCCCATCATGTTAAAAAATGATACGTCGCCATGTCTTCAGAGGCACATCTTTAAGTAGCAAAGGAAGTTCATCTCTGATAAAATTAACATAAACATCTCCTGTAAGCCTCCCTTCAAAGATATGAGGTCCAATCAGCTAGTTGTCAATCATACCACAACACACATTAACTGAAAATCGGTGTTGAATGTTCCGTTCAGCTGTCTCCTTGGGATTTTCTTTTGACGACTAATGTGCATTACGAGTATTATGTGATCCACTGCCAGTAAATATGGCTTCATCAGTGTATAAAATGTACTTGCACAGCTGAGAATGATCTGCTAGCCAAGTACAGCAATAAAGTCGTTGAGCAGAATCCCCGGGTTGTAGATGCTAGCCTTGTTGTATGTGATATGCATACAGACCTTCCCACTTTAATGTCCTCCATACTTTGGCTTGTGGAACACTAAGTCGGGATGAAATTCTTCTTGTACTGATGCTAGGGCTGCGGTGTACCATTCCTACTATGCGTCGTACTTCAACTTGCCTCTCCTTGTAGACGTGGTAAAAAACTTTTGCATCTGGGCTCCTGTTTGGATATTTCCATCTGTATTCTCTTGCTGATGCTTCAGCGTTGTCATTGCAGAACCCATCAATAAAAATTATATCTGCATACTCCACGTTTGTAAAAGTGAATGGCATTGTAGCGAGATGTGGGTGAAATCGTCCCTGTAATAAATAAGCCTACCACACTCGCCAGCACTTGGCGGGAACTGAGCTCTGAGTATCACTGGTATTGCATCTTTGCCATGTTTACTCCTTCAATAGCAGATTTATTTGTTATTTTAAAGTGACATACTTGTCTATGTAGAACAGTTACTTACCTGACGACTAATGAAAGAATAGTTTCATTCAGAACAAGAAAAACGTGCAAAATTTAAAAGAAAATTGAGTAACCTGGCAACACAGCAAGACCGCCACCAGCCTGGCCACCTCCCATTCACATGTCAGATTTGAAAATTTCACCACTTGTAAATCATTACATTAAATACCTATACTTATAGAGTATTTTATGCTTAGAATTGCATAAGCTTGTATTTCCCAGAGTTTCCGGAGAAACTCGTGAATCACCCTGTATATTGATGGACATAGGTCAATTTTTGGTCATTATTGTCCTGAGATGGTAAAAACAATCATTGTACATGATAATCCTCCATGGTATGGTCCATCCGTTAATTCTTTGCATAGACAGTGTTGAAAGGCAGAATGTGAGTGATGCTTGCAGTGGACTGAATTAACTCATTTGGGTTATGTTTGTGCGGGAAGAGCGGTTGTTCACTCTGTTAAAGCCCAAAGGGCAAGCTATTATCAAATTAAGGTTGATTCTTGATTCATGTGGTGATGATTAAAAAAAAAAACTGTCCACAGTTGTGAACAATTTGTTTGGTTGAAGAAATGTAATTGTTAAATCAACTTCTGTATCTGATGCCCAGTTGGCTTCTGAATTTGCTCCATTTTTTACAACTAAGATATTGTGCATAAAAAACTATTTAGACAGCAGTTCTTCTGGTAAAGTGTACTCAGTTGACTTCCAACCACAGTGCACAGGAGGTCATTTACTTTCAACATTTCATCCACTGGATGTAAATAAAGTCAAATGTTACATCAGAGAACTTAACAAAATATTTTGCCCTCTCAATCCTTGTAACTTGTCACAACTGCCTGATGTTCACGAGCATGCTGCAGACTTTATCTGCAGCATAATAAACAGATGCTTCTAGAAAATAATTTTCTGCAGTTTGAGAAATGTGCTTTGCTTAGGCCCGTAATCAAGAAACCTGCCCTTGATATCAAGAGCATGACAAATTATGATCCCGTCTCCAACTTGTCTCTCGTATCCAAAATCACTGAGTGTGCCTTACTTCATCAGCTCGTATCACTACTAGAAAATAACAGAGTTTTTCGTGTTGCTCAGTCAGCATAGAGAAGATATCATTCAACTGCATTAAGTTCTGTTGGATTTGTCTGCCGCTTTTGATACAGTAGATCATAAACTATCGTTGCATGATCCATATTTTTATGGCATTCGTGATAGTGCTCTGTTGCTGCTTAAGTTATATGTGTCGGACAGATCTCAGAGAGTGGTTGTTGATTATGCTAGCTCTGATTCTGCTCTCCTTCTGTTCGGAGTCCCTCAAGGATCAGTTTTGGGTCTAATTCTATTGACAGTCCACACGAGTAGTTCATCGTCTTGATGCTCACGACGTGTCCTGTCATTTTTATGCTGATGACACCCAGCTGTATGTTAAGATGTCAGATATCAATGATGCTCAGACTAAGCTTGAATCTCTATTGTCTGATGTTAAGATTTGGATGACTAGGAGGAATCTTAAGCCAAATGAGGGTAAAACTGAGTTCATCATCATCAGAGGAAACAGAAGAGGTGATGATACTGATAATGCCCTAGTTTTGAACACTGGCATGTCACAGCTTCATCCATTCAGTTCTGTTCGAAATCTGGGTGTTTATTTTGATTTTAACTCAAAGTTAAATTACAAAGAACATATTAATTAAGTTGTCAGAGGGTGTAACTTGCATATCAGAAATCTGTACTCTGTGAGAAAATTCCTGAATAGACATTGCCTCTTAACTCTGGTCCATGCAGTGGTTTTATCTTATGTTGATTATTGTACAGTAATTCACTGTGGATTGGTCTCCAAATACTGTAATATACTAACATAAATTCAGTCTGTGTTGAACAGGGCAGCATGATGGTCTCCCCCAAGATCCTCAACTACCCTGTTCCTAATTGAGCTGCATTGGTTACCAGTAGGGGCTAGAATTGAAGTTAAGCTGTATCTTATTACATTCAGGGTTCTTAAGTTCGGTGAACCGAAGTATCTTGCTGAATTGTTAAAACTCCCATCGGCACGCCCAGGTGGTGAACCGAAGTACCCGCATCTTGCGGAGCCATTCACCAGTCATCTTCCTCTAATGTGTATAGAGCCCCTATATTATGTAATAGTTTGCCATTGTTCATAAGACAACTCTCTTCTGTTGAATCCTTTAAGAGACAGCTGAAAGCCTTTCTTTTTTTTCCAATATGCTACGACCTGGAGAGAGGTACTATGACAGATGATTGTAGAGTTTAATTATTGGAACTTTCACATTTTTTTTTCACGGATGAAGTTTGTATTGTAAATGAGAGATGTCACAGTTCTTGTAATTGTAAAAATAATGTATATGTGTGTCGAACACTAGTGATTTCTGTATGGAAGAACTGGTGCTTTTGAGAAACAAAAGGCCATCTTATTATTATTATTATTATTATTTTTATTATTATTATTACTTATTATTATTTTATTATTTTTTTTATTATTATTGCACCAGAACTATAGATCCTCCCAAGAAGTAGTAGCTTTGGCACTTTTGGAACTGCTGATTGGGAAGCCCTCAGGCAGTATGTCTTTGATTTTCCCAAGAATGATTATTGCTTCCATGGCCAAGAGCCACCTGAGTATCCCTTGCACTCTGTGGAGGTTATTCTCTTGGGCATGAAAGCATACATTCCTTTCTCTTTTCCTGTGACTAATGCCAAAAAAAAAAAAAAAAAAAACATGGTTTAATCATGCTTCTCTGATGCTGTCCACAGCAAGGTGAGGCCTACTAAAGGTACCAGATCCAACACATCCCTGAATCTCATCTCTATTATGTTTCAGTCCCTGAGTTGTGCTAAATCTGTTCTTTGCTTGCTAAAAATACTTTCATTCATTCTAAATGCTCTGAACTCTCCCACTCAAATTCTTCCCACTTCTTCTGACACCTTGCCGAAAACCATTCTAATTACTTTACCTCGTCATCGTTTTCTCCTCTTTTCTGCTCTGATGACTCTGTAGCTGTTTTTTCTACTATTAAAGCAGAACTATTAGTTCAGACTTTCTCCTCCAGTTTCGCCCTAGATGATTCTGATGCAGTTCCTCCATCACTTTCTTCCTCTGACTTCCTCATGGCTGACATTAAAATTTCTTCACTTGATGTATTTTCTGCCATCACTGGTCTCAGTACTAACAAGGCATATGGGCCTGATGGGGTCCCTCCTGTTGTCCTCAAGACCTGTGCTTCTATGCATACACCCTGCCTAGGTAAACTCTTTTGCATTTGTCAGTTTGTACATTTCCTTCTTACTGCAAGTTTTCTCTCATTCAGCCTGTCCCAAAGAAGGGTGACCATTCCCATCTCTCTAGCTATTGCCAATTACTTTAACATCCTGTATTTCAAAATTTTTTGAATCTGTTCTTAAAAACATTTTAAAGTGCCTTTCCTATCACATCCTTTCATCTGATCATCAGTATGGGTTCTGCCAATGATGCTCCACTGGTGATCTTCTCACTTACCTTTCAGACTCCAGGTCATCTTTCTTTCAGGACTTTGGCGAAAGCTTTGCCATTGCAATTGGCATCTCAAAGGCTTCTGATCGAGACTGACATAAATTTTCGATCTCCAAACTACCCTCTTATGGTTTCTATCCTTCTGTCAGTGCTTTCATCTCTAGCTTCCTTTCTGGTTGTTCTGTAGCTGCTGTTGTAAATGGCTACCATTCTTCTCCTCAGGCTATGAGAGTGCCGTTCCTCAGTTCTATGTCCTGCCACCAATTCTCTTTCTTCTTGCCATCAGTGACCTTCTTAGCTGTACATCTCAATCCATCCACTCTTTCACTTATGACTGCACTCTTCGCCTTTCCATTTGCTATTTGCAGCATCTATCTCAGCAATTACTTCAACAAACAAGGGATGAGGCTATGGCACACCTAATGTTCAACTTGCCTCACATCTCTGATTGGGGTAAAAATAATCTTGTTGCTTTTAATGCATCAGAAACTCAGTTCTTACATCCTTCAACCCATCAAAATTGTCCATAGGAGTATCCTCTAATTTTTAACTCTCCAGCTCAGTCCTGTATCATCCTTAAACATACTTGGGGTTTCATTCTCTCAGGAGTTATCGTTGAAAGGTCATATTACCTCTCTTGTAAAATCTGCATCCTAGAGATTAGGTGTTCTAAACCAACTCCGTGCCTTCTTTACCCCTGTGTAGTTACTGACTTTATACATGGGTTTTATTCACCCCTGTGTAGAGTACAGATCTCATGTAGGGAGGCTCCCCACATACAGCTCTTGTCAACAAGGTGGAGTCAAAGGCTTTTCGTCTCATTAGCTCCCCTCCTCTTAGTGGCTCCCTGTCTCTTAGCCGCACTGTTGCATCTTATCTCTTTTCTCTCAGTACTTCAGTGGTCACTGCTTTTCTGAACTCTCTTCTTCCTTCCATCCACCACCACAGCAGGTGTGTAACACCCACCAAGCAACAAACTCTCATCCTTTCTCTTTCCAACTCTTTTAATGCAAGAGTTAACCGTTAGCCCCACCCACCTCATGTATGCAATTGGTCACCTCTGGAACTGCATTTCTCTGTCAGTATTGCTTACTACCTATGACCTCCAGTCATTTAGGCGCAGTGTATCCAGGCATCTTGAAATGAACGGATCTCTCTTTCTCTCTCTCTCTCTCTAATGGACCAATCTTGCAGGTTTCTGGCCTTTAGTTCCTTCTTCCCCATAAGCATAGCAGGTTCAGTTCTTTTGGGGGGGCAAGGGAAATCTTGCCCAAAATTGCTCCTCTTGCCCGAATCCGTATCGGGACGTAAGATACTTGGTTAAATTTTTCACCTTGCATGGTACTCTTACTCAGTTTCATGCTAATAACTATATTTCTCCCATGTGACTGGATATAACTTAATTTTATCCAGTCGTGAATAGCCACTGGCATCAATATGATCATATACTATCTATCTATCTATCTATTGCCAGACACCTCAGTCCCGCACGGGGTGGCCACAAACAAATCGCCTCCATGTCGCTCTGTCCCCCTCCATGTCACTACCCTGCTTCCAACTCACACCCCTCTCTCTCATGTACCTCTCCACTCCATCCCTCCATCTCATCCTTGGCCTCCCCCTCCACCTCACTCACATACACTCTCCTCATCAGTCTTTCACTCTCCATCCTCTCCACGTGCACAAACCACCTTAACGTGTTTTTCCTAACGCTTCCTATCACATCCATATCCACTCCACAATGCTCCTTCACTTCCTCATTTGTTAGTCTGTCTCTCCATGTGACTCCACATGCTCCTTTCAAATAACTCATTTCCACTGCTCTAATATACAGTTGTATTTTTTCAAACATTAAGTATTTACGCGCATCAAATTGTGTTGTTTTCGTCAATGTAGCGAGAATGTTACAGGATGGAGGTTTCTAGCACCCTGTCCCAAAGAGGATTTTACCCCAATTCTGTCCAAAGGCAGAGTTCCCTGCCACCCCCAGGGAGGTATTGTTGGGGTTACGAGGTTTACTGCACCACATATGTGGTGGGCGGTGGGATTGCCACATCGCTACGCCTAGAAAGAGGGTTATGGTGTGTAAAGTGTGTAGTGCTGTGTAGATAGGTAGAGAAGAATGTACTGGACAGCACACTGGTCTCCTACTCTCCATGTTAATGGGGGGGGGGAAATCAGCAAAGGGGGATGAACAGGAACTATGCTGAGGGCTGGTGAAATGGGAGTTCCAGCTCTCTCTAACACCAGCTCACCATCACCCTCAGGAGTACTACCCTGATCAGCTGGTGCTACAGCTTCCTGCCTAAAAAATGGTAATAGGCAAAATAAAAACAAAAGAGGCCCTTGAAAGTCATTTGCTGACAGGAATGCAGAACACAACCATCTTGGGTGAGGTTAAATCAGAAACATGTGTGTATCTGAAGAAAGCAGGAACATTAACATCACAGATCAAGTGCAGTTGCTTATGCAGATACAAGTAATAATTATTATTCTTTACGAAATTATGAAAAATAATAGCTTATAAAAGCTTTCTTCATTGTATCAATCAGAACAAAATAATTCTCTCCATTAGAAATATGAGTATAAATAATAACTAAACTTAGAGCTTTGCCTGTGAAAACAAAACTTATTACTTCCATTAAAAATTAAATAATGATTACCGGGATAAATAAACTGAGAAGGTTGCCTACAAAAGAAACAAGCCTAAATAGCTCCACTCTATACAAATTATGAATGTACAGTAAATCATTCTTAATTACACAGAACTGGACAAACTGGAAACTGACAGAAATTATGTAATTTTCATTAAAAGAAACGTCAATGCCAAGTCCCATTTTGTAAACATCGGAACATGGGGGCTTGAGGCTAAGTAAGCTACAGTTAGTTCAGAGCATTTAAGGTTAGGAGATTGAATTTCCCCCTAGGGCCCTAGTAGTGTCTACACGAATGATAAACCCCAGGACACCTCTGGGACTGGACTATGGTGTGGTGCGACCTAAGTACTCTACCAGTCACGCTACCAGGCACCTAAATTATCAAATATAGTGCAAACAAACAAATGCACATTATAAGAAGCACCATGCTGTGCTAAAGCTATGCAACGAGGAGTACAGAAACTTGATAATCACACTCAACACTCTGAAAATAGATCTGCTTAACTAGTACTTATATTTTTACAGTTAAGAGACAGAGTTGAGGCTGGCATCATGCAGTGCATCAACTGACAAGACAGGAGACACCAGAATCTGAATGAAAGTTCAGTATAATGTGGATTTGGGCCTATAGGCAACGACCTTTCTCAGGAGGACTTGATAATCGATATTACATATGTGGTCTTTGAACCAAAGTTTAGTCCTTTCCCTTGTTTGTAAAGCTCTGTAATGCTCTCCAGTACACTATATCACCTAATTTGATACACCCCTCCCCTCACCACTATATAATTAACAAACCCTAAGATAACTGAGGAATCCAAATAAAGTACAAGTGGAGTTTCAAGAATACTCCCCCAGTATCCCTACTTGTCGTTTGAGGCGACTAAAAGGGTTGGTGGTGGGTTAGTGCCCCATCCCGTAAAAAGAACTAACTAAACGAGTGAATAAAGCACCTCGGACCAGGACTGACCATACGTTGGCAACCAAGGAACAGACAAAGGACATTCTAAGGATGAGGACATGGAATGTGCGAGGAGTGAATGATGAAGTGAGAGAGAGAGAGAGATTGCTCAGGTGCTTCAGAATGCAAGAGTGGATGTATGTGGATTGACTGAAACTAAATGGGAAGGTGAAAGGGTGAGAGAATGGGAATACAGATTAGGAATATGTGCGAGAGTTAATGAGAATGAGAGGGCAAGAGAGGGAGTATGTCTGATGATAAGCAAGAAGTGGAAGGAGAATAGAAGAGAGTGTGGAACAGTGGGTGCAAGGATGGGTGAGGATGAAAGTAGGTATACAAGCTTGGGCGATTGTATGTGAGTTTGCACCGACAGAGGACCAAGTGGCAAGAGTGAAAGATGAGTTATGGGCAACTGATGAAGCATGTATGGACAAGTTTGAGAGAAGGCAGAGAGTGTTTTTGATTGGAGACATGAATGGCAAAATTGGGAATGTACGAGTTGGTCAGTGGGGTGTGCCAGCTGAGGTGGATGGGAATGGTAGTGCTTTGGTGGACATCTGTGCTGGTAAGGTGTTGGCAGTTGCCAACACCTACTTTCGGCATAAGATGATCCACAGGTATACATGGAGAGTCATGAGGAGGATGGACGGTGAACTTGTTGAATGAAAGACAGTGATAGATTACTTGTGTGTGGATGAGTGAATGAGAAGACAAGTGTTGGCTGCAAAAGTGTGGAGAGGGTGGGGGAATGGAAGCTCAGACCATCGCTTAGTGATGGCCAAGGTAAGGCTGCAAAGAAAGTGGGTGAAAAGACGAAGGGGAAGACAGGAGGAAATAGCTCCTGTGAGAAGAGTGGAGAAGTTGCAAGATAGTGAGAAAATGGTAGAGTATAAGAGCATAGAGGAAGAAAGATTGGAAAGGTATGTGTTAGAGCAGATGGAAGGGGTGGAAGATGTATGTAAGATTTTCACGGAAGAGATAGGGGCAGCGTGTGAGGTGGTTTGTGGAATGAGGAGGAAATGCAAGGGTGTGCAATGGACAGCAAGGTGGAATGATGAGGTGAAACAAGCTGTGGAACAAAAGAAGAAGGCATATAGTGAATAGCTAGCAAGCAGATGTAGGGGAGAAGATGAGAGAGAGAAGAGAGAGGTATATTTGAGCTGGAGAAGGGAGGTGAAGAGATTGGCGAAGGAGAGTAAGAAGAAAGTGGGTGAAGAGTTTTGGAGGAATTTGAGTTTAAAATGGAGGGAGAATAAGAAATTGTTTTGAAAGGAGGTAAAGAAAGTAAGACAGCGTGAAAGAGGATATAGTAGGGGAGTGAAAGATGGGAATAATAGATTGCTGGTGGAGAAGAGAGAGAAATTGAGGAGATGGAAGGAGCACTTTGAGGATTTGGTGAACGTAGAGAGTGAGAGCAGTGCGAGTGTAAGTGGTTGGGGAATGGCTGGGGGAAGAAGAGGTGAGAGGAGGGAGGAAGAGATCAGTAGGGTGGAAGTAGTGGAAGCAATGAAGAAGATCAAGTTGGGAAAGGCCCCAGGAATTCTTGGAGTGTGTGGTGAAATGCTGAAGTATGGGGATGAGATTGTTGTGGAGTGGATATGGAAGTTGTGTAGATTGGCTTGGAAAGAGGGAAGGGTTCCAGAGGACTGGAAATCAGGTATAATTGTTCCTTTATACAAAGGAAAAGGGGAGAGAGAGAAGTATGTGGTAACCGTAGAGGTATTTGCCTTTTTAGTGACTGGAAAAATATATGGTAGAATATTTATTGACAGGGTTAGGCATATAACAGAAGAGCTAGTTGGAGAAGAACACGGGGGATTTAGGAAGGGGAAAGGGTGTGTAGATCAGATATTTTTTCTAAGGTGTTTAGTGAAGTATCTAGAGAAGGGAAGGAAAGTGTATGCTGCCTTCATGGACTTGGAGAAAGCTTATGAGAGAATAGATAGGCAAGGTATGTGGAAGGTATTAAGAATATACGGAGTGGAAGGTAAATTGTTGAGTTCTGTGAAGAGTATGTACGAAGGAGCTAGGGCTACTGTGTGAGTGGATGGTGAGCTGAGCGAGTTCTTTGATCTGAATGTGGGACTGAAACAGGGTTGTGTGGTGTCTCCATGGCTGTTTAACCTCTTCATTACCGCGCCTCCCACCCCCAGCCGCCCCGCTCTCCCTCCGTCAAACCGAATTCCCGGAAGTTCATGCGTGTGCATGGGGGGTGATCGTTTATCATAAGTGCGCTGTTTTTCATTTTATATTACTTTTATATTCTCAAGTACATGTTGACCACGAGGTACACTGTGCATGATCTGAAATACATTTCCTGTAGTAGTATACGTGTAGGGATATATATACTTTACTAAACTTTCATTGTTCCTATAAATATAGACTTTACAGACATAAAAAGGTATATACAGTACTCATATGTTGCTCCTCGTGGCGTTGATACACTGCAGGATGTACGTTGGGAAAGTCCAGGTGAAGTGTAGGTAGTGGAGGTGGCCTTTGATCTGCAAATGGATCCGACAAGAGGGTGAAGGCAGGTCCTCAGGGACTCTGCAACAATGGCGAGCCTACAGGGCTGGGATTTGAGCAATTATCTATCTCGCTTTCATCACTCGTACTCTCGCTGTCACTGTCGTTTTCTGGTATATAATCATCGTCTGACTCACTCACTGATGTCTGATTGAGTTTCATAGTCATCAGACTCATCTAACTCACTAGCAAGCTTTGTATCAAATTTGTCATCAGTATCAGATGGCGCCATGATCACGCAAAAACAGCCAAAAAAAAAAACACAGTCACAGCATGCAGCTTGGGGGATACTGAGGGGTTGCGGGTGAGAACTGGCTGCTGGTTGGTTGTGGGGCCTAGGAGGGTGGTTGTCATGGTAACCACGTGTTGATATGCCTAGTGCAACTATTTTTTTCTGTTTATATCATACCATATAGGTCTGTATATATGCCCAAAACATTTGAAATAATAAATCATATCCAGAATACCCAAATGATGTCAGTCATGGCCTGGCATGGACTCTGATATGGCCATGGCATGGCCATGACAATGAGAATGACGTCAGAGTCAAGTTGCCAGTTCTTACAACCCAAGTCTCTCTAGTAACCCCAAAACCAACACTCCTACCCTCCTATACCTCCCTATGCTTATCAGGTTTACCACCGTAAACCTTACAATTATCAGTTCCTCGTCAGAACTTTTTCTAGGTTTACAAGCGTAAACCTTATCGATTTCGGTAATGAAGGGGTTAATATATACATGGATGGGATTGTAAAGGAGATGCAAGGTAGGGCAGTGGATGTGGGGGTGGCTCTAATGAATGAGGGCGAGATGTGGAAGATTCCGATGTTGTTGTTTGCTGACAATACAGTATTGTTGAGTGAAGATGAATGGGAGTTGCAGGGTTTGGTGGATGAGTTTGGGACAGTGTGTTAGAAGAGGAATCTGAAAGTCATTGTAAACAAGAGTAAAGTTATGGTGTTTGAGAGGAATGAAATCACAGAATGCACAGTGAGGTTGGATGGTGAGGACATGGAAAGTGTGAGTGCATTCAAGTACTTGGGTAGTGTGATGAGTAAGGATGAAAGTTTGGGGGATGAAATGCTTGAAAGGGTACAGCTGGGAAGGAAAGTTGTTGGTTCACTGAAAGTGTTGATGAGAAATAGGGAGGTGAGTGTGGAAGTCAAGAAGTCACTCCATGATAGTTTTGTGATTCCTACCCTGATGTATGGAAGTGAGGCATGGACCTTGCTAGATGGTAACAAGTCATGAGTGAGAGCAGTGGAAATGAGTTACTTGGGAGGAGCATGTGGAGTGACATGGAGGGACAGGTTGACGAATGAAGAAGTGAAGGAATGTTGTGGGGTGTGAGGTGGATGTAGATGTGGTTGAGAAGATTAGGAGAAATACACTGAGGTGGTTTGGACATGTGGAGAGAATGGAGAATGAAAGACTGACCAAGAG
Source organism: Birgus latro (assembly GCA_018397915.1). NCBI lineage: Eukaryota > Metazoa > Arthropoda > Malacostraca > Decapoda > Coenobitidae > Birgus > Birgus latro. The sequence goes on from JAGKTI010005922.1 coordinate 31,099, forward strand.
GGTGTATGTAGGTAAGGTGGAGGGAGGGAGAGGGAGGGGAAGACTCTGGATGAGGTGGAGGGATGGAGTTGAGAGGTAAATGAGGCAGGAGGGAATGAGCTGGGGGGAGGGTAGGCAAATGGTGGGTGACAGAGCGACTTGGAGGCATTCCTTTTCGGGATTAGGGCGTTGGGCTATAGATAGATAGATAGACCAGATTTTGCAAATGCTTGAATCAGGACCTACACTACAAGCTGTAAACCGTCAGTTCAACATGTAGTGGTGGTCCACTTACGCAGAAATATATAAAATATGCTGCCAGAGCTTAAAGAAACTGGCTCTCTACATCATACTGTGTCAAGAGAACTGGCTGCTCTAGACGGGTATGGTATATCGGCACCATGAGGGTCTTACCATGTCATAGTATTCCGCCCAGAGGATATGTTGCTTGCTCAAAGCACATGTAGGACTACCAACACAATGGGAACTAATATCACTAAAACAACTAAATGTCTTTAAAAATAAAGCCAAAGTAGCCAGAAGTCACCAAATTAGATCTAAAATGTGCCAATTGTTGAATGAATTCATATGAGACGAGACTGCAAAAAAGTCTCGGATATATGATTAAAATGTTTGTATTATACATCATAATGATTTATGGGCTCACATAATGCAATAAAACGCACCAAACGACATTAGAACAACCCTGTCAAGCCTTGTTAATATACAGGAAAATATCTGCCCGAATTTTTGGCGAGTTCTGCCCAAAAACAGCTCTTGACTGGAGACGGGGGGGGGGGGAATTCCCCAACTCCCCCCTTTTTTTTTTTCCCTGGATTAAAAAAAAAAAAAAAAAAATCAGAGGCATACACAGGCATGAGTAGGTTGATAGATAGTGATGAAAAGTAAATGACAGTATGGAAGAAACATCTGCCATAGAGAGACCTGAGAGGGGTTTGAGGTAGGGGCTTCTGAGGCTAGGGGATGGAGAGTTAGTGGTCAGCACCACCTGGAATTAACACCTTGATTAGGGCCTCATCTTTGAATCCCTCAAAGCCATCAGAAATCGCAGGCACTGCACCACCATTGCCGGCAGAAAGCAGCTCATGTGCTTGATAACAATTTTTTTTGGTCAAAAAATGCATGGTAATGGAAGGAGTGCAGATTTTCATCTTGCATTGATAATGAAACTTGCCATAACCAAATGCATGTTAACCAAGGAATCACTGTATATACATATGGTGTTTAGCTGATCATACGAAGAGGAAAAACAGATATCATTTGTAAGCAGTGTCTGAAGAATCATGAAGGAAAGATAGTGGTGGGTAGCAAGGTTATTAGAGATGCCAAGAGAGAGCATTATAATGGGTTGCTGACTGCAGAGTTTGACTGGAACAGGTAAGGTTTGGAGTCAACATATACAGTGTTTAGCCCATGGCCTTTGATGCTGCTACTATCAGCTGGTCATTAGCCAGGGTGCAGCTGAAGAAAGTGGCAGGTGTGTTTAGGGTGACTGCTAAAATGCTGAAGGCCTCAGGAGATACAGGATTGGGTTTAGTTATTGGTTTGATAAATATGATTATATATGAGTGTGTTGTCCCACATGACTGGCTGAAGAGTTTGATTGTTAATGTGTTCAAGGGGAAGGGTGATAGCCTGGAAAGAGGAATTTAGAGAAGCATAAAAGTTTAGGACCAGATATTGAAGGAATTGGCAAAAGTCCTAGAAGGTATGATAAGGGAAAGAGTGAATATTGATGAGATTCAGTTTGGGTTTATGACAGCATATGGGCCACTGATGCCATATTTACTGTCCAACTGCTTCAGGAAAAGTTTATAGGAAAGAAAAGAGGGCTTTACTTTGTTTTTGTTGATTTGGAGAAGGCCTTTGACAGAGTCAGAAGGATGTGATGAAATGGACAGTGAAAAAGCTTGTGATCAAAGAGTGGCTGGTTAGAGTGGTCATGGCTGTGTATTTGGGTGCTCACACTCAGATGAGCAAGAATGGAGATTTGAGTGATGAGTTTTCCATGAATGTTGGCACATTTGTCATGGTGCTTGAAGCTTTCTCATGTGATTTCAGAAATGGACTTCCATGGGAGGTGTTTGCTGATGATTTGATGTTGATTGCAGAGAATGAAGAGGAGGCAGAGGAAAGATCTCAGAAATGGGGAAATGGAATGGGGCACAGGGGTTTGAGAGTAAATATGGATAAAACAGAAGTGGGTATATCTAGGGCTGGTGGCAGTACAGGCAAAGCATAGAGAGTGTGGCTCTGTGCAGTTTGCCACAAGGTTATAGGAAGTAACTCCATCTTGTGCAGTGTTTGTGATAAGTGGGTGCATAAACGATGATGTGGTATTAGAAGTAGACTGTGAAATAATGCTAATTTTATTAGTGTGGTGTGCTGGGGAGAACATGTCGAGATTGTCAGGAGTAAAAGGATTGATCTTGCTGGCGAGTCTTGAGAGTGTGGAAGAGTTTTGTCATTCAGGTGACATATGTGCTGGAGGTGTGGCTGCAGCTAGCTCTGTGGCTTGGGTAAGGAGTGGTTGGAGGAAGTTCAGGAAGCTTTTGCCACTCATAACATTGAGAGGGCTTTCCCATGCTAAGGGGTCTTTATATGCAGCATATGTTATGAGTAATGCTGTATTGTAGTGAGACCCGGACAGTTAAGGAAGAGGATATTTGTAGGGTCATCTGTACAAAAATGACTAATTAGATGGATGTGTAGTGCATCCTTGAATGTGAGGCCTGGGGGGCTAAGATTGCGATATTAGTGTCAAGAGAAAGGATGGGACTGGAGTGAATTTGGTGTTGTGGTGAGCAGGGGTAGATTGAGGTAGTTTGGGCATATGAAGAGAATGGAAGATGACAGTTGGATACGGGAGGTGAGAAGTGTGTACAACTGGGGTAGGGTTGTGAGGGTCATTTTGAAAAAGACTTGGGATGAGGTCATAGAGTGTGACCTCAGGGATAAGGGAACTGAATAGGGAGGCTGCCAGACATTGAGGAGTGTGGAAAGTCACCATTATATGACCAAGGCCAGTGCATGCATGTTGGAGCCTTTATAACTGATATGGTGACCTGCCTAAACAGATTAGGAGGGCAACAGAGCTTCACATAAATTATTATTAAGTATTTGGCCTCATTCCCCTGTAGCTGTCACCTGTGAATGAAAAGGAGTAATTCCATGAATTATTTCAGATATATATATGGCCTTCATAGATTTGGAGAAAGCATATGACAGAGTGGAAAGACAATGAATGTGGAAAATATTGAGAATATATATGGAGTAAATGGGAAGTTGTTCAATGCCATGAAGAGTGTGCATGAGGGTGCTAAGGCTGCAGTGCATGTGGATAGTGAACTGAGTGAATTTTTCTATCGGAATGTTGGATTGAAACAGGGATTTGGGATTTGTCATGTCTCCATGGTTGTACAGTCAGTATATGGATGGGGTTATAAAAGAGATACAAGGTAGGGCAGAGGATACTGGAGTAGCCCTATTGAGAAAGGGCAGTGTTCGGAAACTTCCTGTGCTGTTTTTTTTTTTTTTTTTAATGTGTCCGACTCTGGGCATAGGCTTCACAGCCTGCTATCAAGGCCCAGTCGTCCTCCTACAATCTACATGTCACCACTTCGGTGCTTAACACCCACCGTCCATATTGAGTACATGCTAGGGCTGTCTCATACAGGACTGGTGTATTGGTATTAGCGGGGTCATTTTTACGACATGTCGGCGGGTCTTCTGGTAGATCAGTAAAGCCTGATTTAATGAAATTCAATTTGCAGATTATACTGTATTTTAAAGTGAAGATGAAGGGGAACTGCAAGCCTTGGTGAGTGAGTTTGGGAGAATGTGTAAGAAGTGGAATCGAAAGGTGAATGTAGGGAAGAGTAAAGCTGTGGTCTTCAAGAGAAATAAAGTCACAGAAATCACATTGAAGTTGGATGATGAGGAAATAGAAAGTGTGGGTGCATTTAAGTTCTTGGGTAGTGTAATGAGTAAGGATGGAAGTTTGGAGGATGAAGCGCCTGAAAAGGTACAATAAGGAAGAAAGGTTGCTGTTTCTTTGAAAGCAGTGCTAAGAAATTGGGAAGTGAGCATGGAAGTAAAATAGTCATTGCATGATAGTACTGTGATATCAACTCTATTGTATGGAAATGAAGCTTGGACCTTGTTGGAAGGACACAAGTCAAGTGTGAGAACAGTTGAAATGAGTTATTTGAGAGGAGCATGTGGAGTTACATGGAGAGAGAGACTGACAAATAAGGATGTGAAGAAGCATTGTAGTGTGGATGTGGATGTGATAGAAACCATTAGGAGAAGTACATTGAAGTGGTTTGGCCATATGGAGAGGATGAAGAGCAAGAGACCAACAAGGAGAATGTATGTGAGTGAGGTGGAAAGGCAGAAGGGGAGGCCGAGAATGAGATGGAGGGATGGATTGGAGAAGTATATGAGAGAGGGGGGTGTCAGCTGGGGGGAGGGCAGTGAAATGGCAGGGGACAGGGCGAGATGGAGGCGATTTGTTTGTTGCCACCCTTTACGGGATTAAGGCATCTAGCAGTAGATAGATAGATAGAGTTCACATATTGACTATCTATCTATTGCCAGACGCCTCAATCCCGCACGGGGTGGCCACAAACAAATCGCCTCCATGTCGCTCTGTCCCCCGCCATTTCACCACCCCGCCCCCAACTCACACCCCCCTCTCTCGTGTACCTCTCCACTCCATCCCTCCATCTCATCCTCGGCCTCCCCCTCCCTCTCGCCCCCTCCATCTCACTCACATACGCTCTCCTCGTCAGTCTTTCACTCTCCATCCTCTCCACATGCCCAAACCACCTCAACGTGTTTCTCCTAACGCTTCCTATCACATCCACAACCACACCACAACGCTCCTTCACTTCCTCATTTGTTAGTCTGTCTCTCCATGTGACTCCACATGCTCCTCTCAAATAACTCATTTCCACTGCTCTCACTCTTGACTTCTGTCCTTCCAACAGGGTCCAAGCTTCACTTCCATAAGTCAGAGTTGGTATCACAATACTGTCATGTAACAACTTTTTCACTTCCATGCTCACCTCCCTGTTTCTTATCACTGCTTTCAACGAACCAGCAACCTTCCTTCCCTGCTGCACCCTTTCGAGCACTTCACCCTCCAGACTTCCATCCTTACTCATCACACTGCCCAAGTACTTAAATTCACTCACATTCTCCATATCCTTCCCATCCAATCTCACTGTACATTCACTGGCGTCACTTCTCTCGAAGACCATCACTTTACTCTTCCCTACATTCACCTTTAGATTCCATTTCTTACACACTCTCCCAAACTCATCTACCAAGCCTTGCAGCCCCCCTTCGTCTTCGCTCAACAACACAGTATCATCTGCAAACAACAGTACAGGGAGTTTCCAAACACTGCCCTCTCTCACTAGGGCCACTCCAACATCCACTCCCCGACCTTGTATCTCTTTTATAACCCCATCCATATTCAGATTGAACAACCATGGAGACATGACACATCCTTGTTTCAATCCAACCTTCAAATGGAAAGATTACTCAGTTTGCCATCCACACGCACTGCAGCCTTAGCACCCTCATACATACTCTTCACTGCCTTCAGCAACTTCGCATCCACTCCATATATTCTTGATACCTTCCACAAACCTTGTCTATCCACCCTGTCATATGCTTTCTCCAGATCCATGAAGGCTGCATACAACTTCTTGCCCTTCTCTAGAAACTTTTCCACTACGGATCTAAGAATGAATATCTGGTCTACACAACCTCTTCCCTTCCTAAAACCTCCTTGTTCTCCTCCAACTAATTCCTCAGTAATTTCCCTAACTCTGTCAATAAGTATCCTACCATATACTTTTCCTATTACACTGAGAAGGCATAACCGGTATATTTTATTTTTTAGAGTTGCACAGGATTGAACAACATTGAGTTCGTTCGGCGTGAAGTGGGAAAGCTGCCAAAGTTGTGTGGCCTCGCTGATGAATATGATGATGACCAGTTTTCTGTCCCAGCTAAAGCACTTTCAAAAATGGAGGGCTCTATCATGTGCTTTTTAGATAGTGCCATTAGGAAAGTAAGTAGCCCTGAGTATTGGTCTTAACTTTATTTTTTATGTATTATAGATTTTTTTTTTTTTACCCTGTTGGTAGATGGTAGAGATCATCATCCACTCACTTGATGTAGTGCTGCCTATTTCTTTGTTCACCTTTTTCATTCCTAGTCTGGGTCTGCCCTCCTCTCATCTTATTTCTTCCATCGTTCCTGTCACTTTTTGTTACTCTTCTTTCCATGTTCAGGTGACTCTACAGTGAGTGACAAGGTTAATGGTATCCTGTGATCCTGGAAACCTTTTACAATGCTGGATGGTAACCATATAATGGGGTAGTGTGCAGCGTACTGCGGTGCCCATGTCATCTCTCTTTTGTATTGTTTTTGTTTTGTTTTGTTTTCTTGGAAGGAATGGTTTGCGAGCTCCTGGCCATTGGTTTCTTCTTCCTTTCATTAAAAAAAAAAAAAAAAATGTGGAAAGATCCAAGTTTGGGGGCCATCCAGGAACAAATCCTCCACATTTACCTGCACATCACTTTGGCAAGGTGCTGTCTGCTGCAAAGGAATGTTGGTTCACTGCATGAGGCAGCCTTGTGGGGGTGGTTGCTTGCCAGCAGTTGATGGGTTTGCTTGGCCAGACAGACCAGCGTTACTCAACAATAACAACAGCATAAACTTACATTCATAATTTTGCCACATTCTGCAATGATGCCTAGCAGCTATTTCAAATATTTTTAGATGCTAGAATGTCTCCAGGAGTGGCTCATTCCTATACTGTATATCTCGCTAACAATTTCTAGATGTGAAGTGATTCACTGCTTTAGATTTCATCAAAGTCACACCACGCCATACACTGTTTCTACCCTGTCACACCACACTACACAAAATCACTCTCCCATACCAAGGATATTCACTTACAGAACCTGAAGTTGTGCTTCTAGTACTTTCGTACTTGTTCTGTAGCCATAGCATTTATCTTCTTGGCCAGAAATTCATATTGGTTGGATTCAGCAAGAACACTTTCTGCTACCAGTTCTGGTACATGTTTCATAGGGCTATGCGTAGAATTATCTATAATATAAATATAATATTTCCTGGTTATTGTAAACTCAGACTTACTGTTCCTGAATTTTACTGTTTTGTATTTTTGAACTACAATTCGTAAACTACTCTTGCTTTTCTAGATGATGCCAGCACTACTCTCAGCAGTGGAACGGTCTTGCGAAACTGGCAATGAAGCCCCCTTGCTTCAGGATGCCCTTGATCAAGGCCTTTGTGTCCTCAGAGACAGCCTGAATGAAAACACCTTTCAGCACTTCCTCCTTAAGATTTGGAATACCATTGTTACCATCTTTGGCAGTATTGTGGAGAGAAGCTCAACTGTAAGTATTGTCAGTATTTCTGATGTACACATGATCAAAAAAGTATCACGCAGGAGGGGTACAATGATATCGGAAATGATCAATATAGCTTGTGTAGTCCTTGGAAAATTAATTGAGTATCATCAGAATATGCATCCAGTAACAATATCAATATAGCTTGTGTAGTCCTTGGAAAATTAATTATCATCAGAATATGAATCCAGTAACAATATCAGCCATAAATTGTCACACGAAACCTATCTCTGACATACTTATTTTAGCATATTTGACAACATGGGAGAAAAATCATCCATCGTCCTTGGCGTCAAATTGTTTCGGGCCAAATGTGCACCGATACTTTTTTGATCGCATGTACAACTAACTACAGTGTACATATTATCTGATTCATATGTAGTAGCACCAAGTTAATATCTATCTATTGCCAGACATCTTAATCCCATAAGGCAGAGGTGTCAGACTGGTGCTACATGTGGCCCTCGAAGAGGAAAGAGTGGCTTGCGATAAAATGAGAAGTAACAGATGGAAAATACCAAAAAATCTGTCATATGATCATGTGAACAAATATTTCAGCAATATTAGGAAATAGTTATTGATAATTTGACTCATTCAAGTGCCATTTGAATAATTTACTCATGAAGAAATATGTCACAAAGCTTTTATTTAAATATTATCAATACATGTAACTTGAAGCAGAAGCCAGTGCCAATTTCAGGGTTAGAAGGTGTACCGAACTTTTCCGAACGTCTGAATAGGCTGCTGCTTTACCGTATTTTATATTATACATTGTATCATTTTCATTCAGCAAGTTTCCAGTCTTTTAGTGCTAGCATAAAGTTTGCATGAACTTTAATGTAACAATGTATAATACAGAGTGCAGATATAGTTCACGAATCTGATGGAAATCTGGACACAGTATTTCCTATTTCGATAGCTTCAGACGAAGTGCAAAATGTAAACACACTGTCTACGCTCCCAGTGACGTACATATCACAGATCTGGGTGGATTGGTTCTTGCATAAACGGTAGTATCCTATTGTTTCAATATTTATTTGAGGTCAGTGGTTATTGTAACTTACAGTGAATAGGAATAAAAGTTGTTAGTCACCAGTTGAAATTCATAAGGGGTGTTGATAGTCTCACAGAATTACATGTAATAAAACCGTCAGGTAGACTTGGCCCTCAGACAATCAACAAAACTGAAGTGTGGCCCTTGGGGAGGATTGAGTTTGACACCACTACCGTAAGGGGTGGCCACATACAAATCGCCACCATGTAGCCCTGTTCCTCGCCATTTCACTGCCCTGCTTCCAGCTCACAACCCTCTCTCTCATATGCCTCTCCACTCCATCCCTCCGTCTCATCCTTGGCCTCCCCCTCCCTCTCCCCCCCTCTCCACCTCACTCACAAGCATTCTCCTTGTCAGTCTCTCACACTTCTTCCTCTCCGCATGGCCAAACCATCTCAGTGTGTTTTAACGCTTCCTGTCACATCCACATCACAATGCTCCTTCACTTCCTGTTTTGTCAGTCTGTGTCTCCATGTGACTCCACATGCTTCTCTCAGATAACTAATTTCCATTGCTCTCACTCTTTACTCGTGTCCCCCCAACAAGGTCCAAGCTTCACTTCCATACGTTAGAGTTGGTATTACAATACCATAATGCAATAACTTTTTCACTTCCATGCTCACTTCCCTGTTTCTTATCACTGCTTTCAAAGAACCAACAACCTTTCTTCCTTGTTGTACCCTTTCAAGCACTTCACCCTCTAAACTTCCATTCATACCCATCACACTACCCAAGTACTTATACTCACTTACATTTTCCATTTCCTCCTCATCCAACCTAACTGTACATTCACTGACTTCATTAATCACGAAGACCATAACTTTACTCTTCCCTACATTCACCTTTATATTCACTTTCTTACACATACTCACAAACTCATTCACCAAGCCTTGCAGCTCCCCTTAGTCTTCACTTAACAACACAGTATCATCTGTAAACAACAGTACAGGGAGTTTCCACACCCTGCCCTCTCATTAGGGCTGCTCCAACATCCACTGCCCTACCTTGTATTTTTTTTATAACCCCATCCATATACAGATTGAACAACCATGGAGACATGACACATCCCTGTGTCAATCCAAACTTCAGATAGAAGAATCCACTCAGTTCACTGTCCACATGCACTACTGCAGCCTCAGCACCCTCATTCATATTCTTCATGGCATTCAACAACTTCCCATTTACTCCAAATATTCTTAATACTTTCCACAATCCTTGTCTATCCACTCTGTCATATGCTTTCTCCAAATCCGTGAAGGCTGCATACAACTTCTTTCCCATCTCTAGAAATTTTTCCACTAAAGACCTAAGATTGCATATTTGATCTACACAACCTCTACCATTCCTAAAACCCCCCTGTTCTTCTCCAGCTAATTCTTCTGTTATTTCTCTAACTCTGTCAATAAGTTCCCTTCCATATACTTTTCCTATTACAGTAATCTCTCTACTATCCGGACGACCACTATCCGGTTACCTCACTATTTGGACATCGTTGGCTGATGGCCAAAACCCCCCCAAAAAAAAAAAAAAAAAAAAAAAAAAAAAAAAAAAATACCCCCCCCCGCGTTAGTTTGAATTTCCCGCGCGCGCCAACTAGTTCCCTTCCCGCCATATCCCCCTCCTCCAAGTTCTGTCTCATCTCCCATGAACAGTGGACGGCTGTCCGATCGTTTGTGGTATTTTTGTTCTTGTTTAAGTACTGTAATCAAAAGTCACAGTGCTAAGGTTTAAGTGTAGTTAAACACTGGATTGCTGGACATGCTTCAAGAGCAATTATGACCACTGTAAAAACCTTAGAGGTGGGGGTAAACAAGGAGTAAACAACAATCATGGACATGTAAGTAAACATTGTCAACTGCTAAATATTTTCCATAATCACTTCTAAATCCTCATTCTCTGGTTACATTTTATTTACTTCTTGCTTTGTGTCCCATATTTCAGTGCACAGGCTGTGAAAGAGGTGATTTTCTCAGTGATTACCATGTCTCTTACATACGTTCACTATCTAGTCAGCTGGTGAACATTTTTCCCCTACACACTCTAAATCATATTTTTTCTGGTTACATTTTATTTACTTCATGCTTTGTGACCAATATTTGAGTGCATAGGCTGTGAAAAGGTGATTTTCTCAGTAATAATCATGTCTCTTCCTTACGTTCATTATGTAGTCAGCTGGCGAACACCCCTGCCTTACTCACCTCAAAATCATCATTTTTGGGTTAAAATTCGATTAACTCATGCTTTGTGCCTGTCAGGGGAAAATGAGAGTTTACTCTGGCGTGTCGCCAGATGTCAGGGAAATTTAAGTATTCCCAAGAAATAATGAAATATTGTATAATTGGTATACAATGTATAGCTAAGTGTGCTATGTCAGTTCTCTAGGGTCGAGAATTACAGACTTCCTCAACGGCACGCAGCAGAGACTAGACGCTCTATTGGGCTGCAATATTGTACCGTTGGCCTACGAGAAAGTTTCTTCTCCCCCCCCCAACAATAAAAAAAAAATGATAATAATAATAATAACAGGCTCTTGGCTGAGCCAAACTCCTAGCTAGCACAACGGATTTAAGGAGTGATGCCAAAGCTGGCCTATGTACCGGCCGTGATTTAATTCAAAAGTTGTGCTAACGCAGAGTAGCAAAACTGTATTAAATGAGTGGAGTAATCAAACACAGTTAATATACTTTAACAAAGCTCAAGAAAAGAACTGTGAATTTATTAATTACAAACAAATGAATTTACGTTACATGAAATTAAAATCAAATGAAAGAAATGCACTCACTCACTCAGACACTCAGATAACGGCTAAATATTTCAAAAAGCTTAGCCTAGGAAAAAACCCAGAAAATACTGATCGGTATGTATGAGACTGTACTGTAGTCGATCACCAACAGGGTGGGAGCTTGGGAAGACACGCCGATTCAAGCCGAGATCTGAAATAAAGAATTCACTCGAGCCTCTAGAGGCGTACGACCCAACTCGTTCCGTGACTAAGAACAGACTGATTTGAATACGCGACGCCGCGAGGGTGGGAGCTCGCACGCATGCGCGATGGGCCTGGAGCAAGGCCCGACAACATAAAATTATCGTACATATTAATTTGCTCCTCACAAAATCACTGGATGTCACGATTTAACTAACGTGATTTTACAATGTAGAAAATTCGTGACATTACGCCCGTGAAATTTTTCAAA